>VUQI01047097.1:0-12380 GCA_015106735.1 Paratilapia polleni | reverse complement strand
GACCCAAAACACACCAGCAAGTCCACCTCTGAATGACTCAAAAAAACAAAATGAAGGTTTTGGAGTGGTCTAGTCAAAGTCTGGATATAAATCTGACTGAGATGCTTTGGCATGACCTTAAACAGACCGTTCATGCTCGAAAACCCTCCAATGTGGCTGAATTAAAACAATTCTGCAAAGAAGAGTGGGCCAAAATTCCTCCACAGTGATGTGAAAGACTTATTGCCAGTTATCACAAATGCTTGATTGCAGTTGTTGCTGCCAAGGGTGGCACAACCGGTTATTAGGTTTAGGGGGCAGTTACTTTTTCACACCACTGTGTATATATATACACACACACACACACACACACACACACACACATCAATGTAACTAATTATTATTAACTAATCACTAATTATGATCCAATGATTCATATATAATACTGTATATGATTCTGAAATGTGCCATTCTACATAATGAGTACTCTTACTTTAGGTACTTTAAATATATTTACTATTTATTTAAATATTTATACAACTTGTGCACTATTTAGCTGCTTAAGCAGGACTTTTACTGAAGTCACAAGTCGAAATACATTTTTTGACGTCACTTCCAAGAAAAGTGGAACTCATCATTGGCTCACATCAAGAAGAATAAACAGGAAGACTAAGACAAAGACTAAGAGGAAGAACAAACCAACGCCAGCTGAACGTCTGTATCACAGGTCAGTAAATATGCATTAACATGACTGTACATCACAGACTGGAAGAGTGGACAATGCTGCTGATCATTCAGTCTGTACACGTGGGTAAATGAAGCGCTGTGTGAGGGTTTGTGTGTGTAAACCGTGGTTTACAGCTGTATGCATTTTACTCCGTGTCCGTGTGTCTGCTAGCACTGAATCCTTAAAAGCTCGCGGTCAGTGTGATATGTTGCCGCGGTCTGTTTGAAATGGGAAGGCGGAAGTCGGAAATCCTGAGTTCTGAGTCGGATTTTCCAGTCAATTGATGCAGCTTCAGGGTGTCTGGCCCTCACCGTCACCTCTGTAAACTATCTCCTGATCACTTTATGGGCTCACTCACTCATTTCGCGTCACACTCGCGTAAAATTTCACGTAAAAAATGAAGCCCATTTTGTAAATTTTGGTCATTATTATTTTTCAGAAAGAAGGTTTATCTGGGCTACGCTCATTGGCTAACGTGCCCGCTCGGAGATACTACAGCCTGCCTCGTGTTGGAAACGGGACTAAAGCGTTTGGTGATACCGGAAGCATAACCCTTCCCGATGTGAACCAACACCTGCTAAACATATGTGCCTCCTCTGTTCTTTATCACAGGACAGCAGCTGCCCTCTGACTGCACACACAGGAGGAAACATCAGGTTTATAGTGCGATTCCACTGATTTCAGTCCGTTATTCAGACAGATCGAGTCAGCACGAGCAGATCAGAGCGAAAGGTTCCTGTTAGTGAAGATGTTTTTGCTCCCAGAGAGGATACAGGACTGCCGGTGTTTAACCGGCCAGAGTAAGAATTAAATTTATACATCTAAAATCAAACCACACACTGACTGTACAAAGGTAACAGAGGTCTTTTTTCTGTATAACCTCTGGCTCCTGTACTGTTTCAGCAAATGTAAAGAAGGAAAACATATGAGCTAACTGCCGGAGCTGAGGATGAACAGGTGGATCTCACTGATCAATAATCCTGTGATCAACTGTGTTAGAAACAGCGTGCCAATAATTACAAAACACACCGAGAACACGGGATGTGTGTGTTCCTGTTTAGGTGTCCTGTGATTCATGCATCTTCAGTGTGCTAACATCCTGTGAACACACTGAAGTGAAGTCCTGTTGTGCAGTAACTTGTTTTTTTACTTTAGGATAACTTCTCAGGGTGAATCAGAGGTGAAGCTGGCAGATTTGAAAACATCCAGGAGGACAACAGGCTGTCACCTTTTGGTGACACGGTTACCTGTAAAAACTTGGGAGTAGTTGTTAAAAATCTGTATACACAGATAAAATGAGGAGAATGAACAAAGGGAAAAGGAGGACAAGTTATGGATTCAACAGTCAAAAGTACTTCATGAACACAGTTTATACAAACTGTTTTTTTTTTTTTTTTGGTTATTTTCACTAAAATGTTTGTTGTTGGAACAGTTGGGTTTTGGTTTGTCCACACATGATTAATATACAGACGTTATCCTGGCTTCCATATGCTGATCTTCTTCTTCCAGCTGCTCCCTTTAGGGGTCGCCACAGCAGATCATCTGCCTCCATCTCTCCCTATCCCAGCATCCTCTTCTGTCACACCAACCCTCTGCATGTCCTCCTTCACTACATCCATGAACCTTCTCTGAGGTCTTCCTCTTTTCCTCCTGCCTGGCAGCTCCATCTTTATCATCCTTTGTCCAATATATCCACCATCCCTCCTCTGCACATGTCCAAACCATCTCAGCCTTGCCTCTCTAATTTTGTCACTAAACCGCACCACCTGAGCTGTCCCAAAAAACATGGATATTACTGTCCTTAAAATGACTGACTCAATATAAATTGCTATGTTAGTGTAGAGACTTCACATTACTGCTTAATACAACAGTTACTCAGAACCTCTTAATCTTAAAACAGGAAGACATGTTTGCCTTGACGGGGAAGGTATCATCTTGTGCATTTTTTTTAATTTGGTGGCATTTAATTTCCTTTTTGGCTGCTAATGGAGTTATTGCCTTGTGCATTATATTTTGTACTTTCCTGTCCTCACCGTTGAGGTGTTCTGAGAGTGGAGTGTGAATCAGACTGTCTTGGAACAGTCACAATTTTAAGTTTTATTTAGTATCAGAAATAATAAAGTGGACTTATTATGCTCATTTCCAATTCCACGTTTTCACTCTATGGCTCTACCAGAGTAGTGTTGCATAATTCAAAAATCATCCTTATTTACCTTATGTTGAGCCTTGGTGCAGCCCCTCAGTTCATCCTGTTTCTAAAAGCTCCTCTCCCTTTAAGCCAACTTTCTTATGAATGGCTGCCCCTTATAAACAGAAGGTTTGAAAAGCAAGTGGGCGGGGTTACTGTGCTCACAGCCAGATGTATGTGCCTTATATGGCCATATTATGGATATCCACTCTATCTAACATCAATGAGAGCCAAGAATAGAAAGAAACTGTCTCAAATAGAGAGTTTATAGCAGGCTGAAGTCTGAAATTTTGACTTACTTGCACATATGCTGACTTCATTATTTAAGAGGTCCCTTTAATGATGACAGTTTGCCAAAATGTAACCACATACTGGCTAAAACAGGACCTGAATGAGGATACCGCTAGCTGTTTGTATCTGTCATTAGAATGGCACATTTGAGAAGCTTTTTTGGGGGTCTTGCTTTTCCCGCCATTGTCATATTGGTGTTAAATATGCCTACATGTTTTAAACTTAAATAAGGATGCCCCACCAGACAGGATTTAAATAAGAGGACAAACCAGTTCACAAAAAATAAGAGGCAATCATGGCTGTAGAATGGGGTTTAAAAATATATGCTGATTATAATGTGTATGCTGTGAGCTGAAAGCTAATATTAGATTCCTTTTCACCATAATTTTTACATCAACAGATTTTTCTTTGGTTAAATGTTTTTTGGTTTTTTTGGTGGTTGTTGTTTTTCTCAATCGAATTTCCAATAAGCCTTCATTTCCTGTGTGATGCTCAAAATATCAGCACCTTCACAATAAAAGCCTGTCACATGCCTGCAGATCACCAAGGTTCCAGTCCAAACCTGCCAAAAGGAGACAAACTGCCAATCCTGCATCAATTTGAAGGATCCATACTGTGGCTGGTGTGTCCTGGAGGGAAAGTGAGTCACACACACAGGCAGTTTGCAGGCTAGATATCCTACTAGAGAGAAAATAGGAAGGCGTACAGAGAGTTCTTTTGACCTATTGACCTGTAGTATATGAGTTATGGGGTCAGAAGACTTTAAATGTTTGTGGTTATTAATAAATTGAACCTTTTTGTAAAACAAATGGTGCAGAAAGTGATGAAAAATGTCACCTCCATGGTTTTGTTTGTGCAAATTAATTATATAAAGCTAACTTTGTGTAACACTTACCTCATATTTTTCCAGTTATTTGATTTAATTCTTTTGAGGAAATGATTGCTCATGAAGTAAAAGCAAACTTCGTATTTGCTTTGAGACTGAATCATTAATTTGAAGTTTGACCCCCCCAACCTCTGCTCGATTTACAGGTGCACCAGGAAGCAGGAGTGTGGCAGGTCGACAGAGCCGAACACCTGGCTATGGTCACCTGATGCAGAGTGTGTGCAGATCCAGACCTTCAACCCTCCAAACCTCAGCTGTAAGAAGACGCAGCAGGTATGAGGCAGCGATACTGAGGATGAAAATGAATGTGCATATTTCTGTGAATCCTTCCCTCTGTGGGTTGGATTCCCCCCGAGCTAAGATCAGTTCTTGCTGAGCTCTGCTTAATTTAAACCACTCAAACCTGAAACTCTGACAGAGGTGGAGAGCTTTCTGTCTGTTCTGTCAGCGGCATTTCAGACTCGTTTCTAACCTCTGGTACGTGGATCTTCAGGGCCCCTCAGGGGAGTTAGAGAGAGATAAAGACATTTTTTGATGCACAGCAACATTATAATTTACAATTTTTGTATGTGAGCCAGATGTATATTGTGTCTTTGTTTGTGCTGACAGTTCCTTTGAAAACAGCTCTGTAGTTTTCAGGCTGATGAAACTCAGAAAGTGAAAAATGTGCTTCTTGGAAATTTTGCATCACACCCAGAAACTGCTGATGGCATCTGGTTTCGGTGAATCATGTAGGAGCAGCACCACCAGAGATGCAGACTGATGTATGATAAGATCAACCAACACTGTTTGTTATTTACCATCTTGCAAACACTTCGGTGTTACCGTAATTCAGTGTGGATTTTTTTTCTCTGTTGTCTGAGTCATTAGACCTCACTGTGTTAACACACATAACACTCCAGCAGCACCTCCAACATAGATTTGATTTAGGAGCATTTTAGGGAAAGGTGATGTTTTTTTTTTTTATTGTTGTGGTTTTTATGTTTTTATATTAAAATTTTCTGACCTTTGCTGATGTAGGTGGACCCCAGGGAGAGTAGCAACCACATTGTGAAAACCAATGGAGATCCAAATGTATAAATAAATAAATTTATTAATAAATAAGTAAAACAGTGCGACAGCACCTGTAAAATCAAGGCGCTGTTAACTAGTTACACCCAGGTCACACAGGCCTAGAGACCACTTGGCAACCACCTGGCAACCACTGCTTCCTAGGAAAAAATGAAAATTCTCTGACTGGTTGCTGGAGGTTGCTGTGAAATTGATTGCTAAGACCCCAGTCAGGCAGGCCTAAAGACCCCATGGTAACCACCAGTCGCTAGGGAAGGATGTGTATTCCCCGACCAGTTGGTGAGTGGTTGCAGGAGGTTGCTTGCTGACGCTAGGTGATTTGGTCACTGGCCATTCACCAGCTACTCACTGTGGTCTCTATTTCCTGTTTGCATCATACTGTTTCAAGTGTTTGCAGACAAGTTGCCATTTTCCATGCAAACTACAGGTGACCGCGGCAGTCTACTAGCAACCAAGGCAAACACAAGGAGGTTTTTGGTGCAGCACCCTCTTTGTGACTGATTTCACCTAGCAACAGCCAGCAACCACTCAGCACCTGGGATACACAGTTTTCCCCAGTGACCGGTGGTTGCTGGGGGGTCACTGATCGGTCTCTAGGCCTGTGTGAATGAGGCCTGAGCTGGCACTGGCTTTACCATGAATCCTGGTACATATCCTCTTCCTAAAAGCCACTTTTGGCTGCTTCATTATTCACAAGGGGTCACCACAGCAGGTAGTGCCACATGTTTTTGATTTTGACAGTGTTTTACACTGGATGCCCTTCCTGACGCAACCCAAAAGGGGATTTATGTCTCCAGCTGGAATCAAATAGCAACTTTTCATTGTCAACCAAATGTGTAAACCACAAAAATTGGAGCCAAAATTAGAATAAAAAAAAAAAACTGATCAGTGGTCCCTCCCCATCTGGTATGGAGCCAATATGGCAATCATTAAGTGACCAGTGTATAGCGTACCACACTTAGTTTTTCTTACTGAGTAGCATGAATGCAGCCTGAGCCTTGTGCCAAGTTTACAAAATACCAGTTTTATGTTGTTGTTGACCTGCTACGAAGTGGCAAAAAAAATCATGATTATGGCTGGGAAAATCAAATTTATCTGAATGCTCCGATGGGCAACAGCCAACTTTGAACTCAGAGTTATTCTGTTTTTCCAGATTGCAGTCCTGTGTCCATTAATAGTGTTTTAGAAAGCAATCTGCATGCTCAAAAGTAATGCTGTTAGATTTAATGAATTCTTAACTTGTAAGAGTTTTTAATGGTAGTGTAATTGTGTAGCTACCAAGACAGGCTTCAACATAACCTGTTAATACATAAAGTTAATACTTAGGTAATGATGGCTTTTGTAAGTAGTGCTCAGCTATAATTGTAGGTGATAAGCTGTTGTTAGCAGCTTTCATTAGAGGGGACAAACACACTGTTTCAGTCTATTCCTTAGCTGTTGTTTGCTAGGGTTTATTGATGTCAGAGTGGTGTAAAGTTCATCATTAGAGGGTGTATGCAAGGCTCTATATATGGACATCTGCAAACCCTCCAGTTTACTGCGTGTGTAGAAAGTGTCCTTCAAGCAGACTCCAAGTGGAATAGAAAGTATAAAAGGAAAAAATATATGTGCCTGCAAGGGAGTTTAATCCTAACCTTACACTTTCGCCTGCGCTTTTAGAGCTTTAAAAATGTGGCTTTGCAAACCTGTATACAGAAATCATCCCAGCCAACAGCATTAAAGTAACAAAGTAAAGAGCAAACTAATTTATGTACCACTATAAAATTCACAATCAAAATGCTGTGGCAGCCATTTTATACAGTACACTAAACACCAGCAGAGAATATTGTGCTGTAGCAATACATCTTAACATGACGGCTTCACTTTCTGAATTAATGAGGAATTGATCAAAGAGCTGATGTGCCAGAAAGACGGGCCGTCCTTCAACATGTGCAACACCACGCTGTCCACTGACGTCCTCTCACATCATGACTTTCTACTCCAAAACTCAGGTTTTATCCAGCATATACGGCCAGCTGTGCATAAAATCCAATTCATTATACTTTTTCAGTAACTAAAATTAAAGCTTTAGTTAGAGTTTCAGCAGTCAGAAGTTTGAATGAAATCAAAAGTTTCTCAGGTTGCTCTGAGGATAGAAATGTGTTTTGTATGTAGATTATAACATTGGTGATTGTTTAGCAACACAGTTTTTACTGTTGTTCTCATCAGACATGATGAGATGACAAAACAACATTATGGCTGCGTGATAATGCAATCAGGTCAGGATATGATAAACACTATGCAAAGTAGGTGGTAGTGCAACTGTAAATACAAAAACTTTGTGTCTAGTTCTGTGTTTGTCTGGTTACCTTAAGAGTGTTTTCTGCTTGTTGAGAGCAAGTTTCAAGTTAATTAAGATAAGTCCAAAGTATAAAGTCAGACATCAGAGTCACAAGTCTGCAAGTTAAACATCAAATGTGCAGCATTTGCACATTATGTACTTTTTAAATTCTTTAGAAGAAATCTTTTCACACATGATAATTAACTCAAGAAAGACAAGAGGCAAGTACTTTAGTTGTGGACATTGTAGTGGGTCTTTCAGTAACTTTTGGTTCAGTTTCAGAGCTCACTGGTGAAGAAATTGAAATACTTAGCAGCTAAAGAACCAACTGGTTACCCCTAGTTACCCCTAGTTGGTGGAGACCAAAAACAGAGCTACAAGAGCATTGCAGTATTGTCTGTATTATACATGGGTTCATAAATAATGCAAATTCGACTCAGAATGAATGGTTTTGTTGCTCTGTAACTGCTGTACGTGTAAATAAGTGACTTGAGTACACTTCTCCATAGCAGCTAAAAAGTCAAATGCACAATTTACCAAGGTTGGCCAGTTAAGTAAGCTGAATTAACATGTATGTTTTCATTATAAATATATATATAATTAGGGGCACTGCATTGTAAGATCAAGAGTCTACATTATTATAGAGAGAATAAAACCCAACAATCCCTTTTGAGCAAGTACTTGGCAACAGTGGGGAGGAAGAACTTCCTTTTAACAGGTAGGAACTTAATGGCAGATGGCTGCCCCTCCCTGAGCCAGATCATCTGGGGGGTAAGGGGAAACAGAAGAGGGAAAAGAGGAAAGAAAGTAAAATACTTAGCAACGAAAAAGTCAGCTAGTCACCCCTAATGCTACAGTCACAGTAGGAAGACCACAGCACAGAGGTGACCAGGTCTGCGACCTTCAAAGTGGCTTTGGTGCATCAAGACAGCATTAAAACAGCAATAAAATGGAGTCAGTCTGCTATCAGTCTGGGATTTAATGGGGTCAAGTTGGCAATTACATGCAGTCTGATAAATCAGCAAAAATCCCAAATTTGTTGCCGTCTAGTTCAAATCTTTTGCTGTCTACATACACAGAAATTCACATTAACTGCTTACATTCAGAGTGCAGCCATAACCTCATAGATTTGTAACAGAAATTCAGAAATTCCTGCACAAATAGTGATGTAGGTGCTGCAGGACAGCGATTTAACTGACACAGGTGCTCAGCAACCTTGCTTTTATATAGGAATATAACCAGTTGGCAACCAACTGAGTTGAATCCCCTATTGCAAAGAGATGCATCACAGACGAATTGCACCCATCGACACAGAGTGACTCAGCCTGATTGCAACGTGTTTTCTGTCTAATATTGTAGGGTCTTTACCCTAAAATATAAAGCGCCTTGTGGCGACTGTTGTTGTGATTTGGCGCTATATAAATAAAATTGAATTGAATTGAATTGAATCTGTCTGCGTTTATAAATTAGATGGCAATTATTTGCAAACCTTGAATCTGTCTGAGAGTGATTGCAGACAGTCCAAGTCGCACCGCAGTTGTTTGGAGGCAGGTTGCCTCCCACCAGGTGACCTGTGCAATCACCTTGCATTTGAAAGCGGTCGCCCAGAGGTTGAGGGTGTTGCAGGCTCAATCTCTAGATGACCAGTTGGTCGCCGCAACTACTTGCAATCAGTCTCCAACAACAAAAAATTCAAGGCAATCACCAGGCAACCACCAGTTTTTCCTAGTCGCAAGGAGGTTGCCATCCTATTTTTACTCTAGTGTGACTGAGTCATAAGAGTGGTGGAGACCAAAAACAGAGCCAAAAGAGTAATGGAAGTTTTGTTGAAATTGGACTTGTAAATGCAAACACAGATCTCCATAGCAGCCAAAAACTAAGAGCACACTTAAGGCCAAGTATCATTTTAAATCCTCTTCATAAGAAAGTTCAAGGTCTGGATGCTGACCTTTATGACACACTGCTTGCTTGTTTTCCATTTAAAGCTGCTGTTTTGGGTTTTTTTTTTTTTACACAGGTTAAACCCAGTCCTGTCACCATACTGCCCTAATGATTAAATATGAGCACCGTGCAGTAACACACCACTCTACAAACTATGTTTATATTTGTCTGATTTGTTGAATATGTTTTGGAGAAAAAGTAATTGCTGCCCTGATTGTGTTCATTGGCAACATTTATTCCAATCAAGGATGTGTGACATCTTTATACTGCAAACAAATCATAGGGAGGAGGTGATAACAGGGAGTACAAAGCACAGGACTTTGAGCTCCTGCTTCTCATATGTTTTAGGGTTTACTAAAATACTCCCTTTTGACTTATTTAGGAATATTGTGATTATAATTAAGCTTTATTGTTACAGTTTGTACCCACAGCCATTAAAAATATGGTGAATTGGGGATTATGAAAGATGATTATGGTAGTAAGCAGGTGATGGTACACTGTAGAATAACATTCTTCTTCTTTGTACATATTTTACTGTAAGATCAGGGTGTGCTTTGAGCTTCCTAAACACTCAAGTTTCTATGCAAGTCCTGCCTGCAGGTATCCTTTTATATTTTTTTTTGTCTGGAAATTGTTTTCATTAAGTATTAAGTCTTTGGAGAGTTAGGTCTGCAGTCAAGTTCAGGTCACGTCCACAGCCCTGCATATATCTGATTTTAATTAATTATGTGCTTCAGATAGCGCCGCTGTAATCTTGTAAAGTCACACATACAATCAGAAATTCTGATATGAAAATTGAAAAGGTGTCAAACTTTGCTCTTAGCTTCAGTATTTTAATTTGAACGTCAGAGTCCTTTGAGATGATGTTAGTTGTTGTTGGAAAGGAGGTGAGCCCAGATTCCTCTGATCAGAAGACGCTGTATGTTAAACCTTGTCAAACAATCTACCGGGCCCAGACAGATAAATCTGTTGCATCTTAATTGGGAAATTTGGTACTGTCGCCTCTGTTGCAGCCCTTAGATTGTGATTTCAACCTGATAAGACATTTGGATTTTAGCTTTAAAAGAAGAAGAACTTTCCTCTTTCAGTTTTACATACTTCTAAAAGACGAGAGAGTCTCAGGTGAATTCATTCAAGGGCTTCTCTGGTCCGATAGTTTCACTGAGATCAAAAAGTTTGAAATTAAAACTTCAGCAGCAAAATTAAAACAGTTGAGGTCAGCAAAGAGTAATGAGGAGCTGATGTTTGAACAGCGCCGATGAATAATAATTATTACTGCAACACACACACACACACAAAAAACTCACATGTATATACAGACAGTCAGACAAACGGACAATTTATCAAGGTCAGACAGTTGTACTTATTCACTCTAACATATACATCACTGTCTCTTCTTCTCTTTCTCAGTTTGGATGGGAAAATAAAAAAATATATAAACATCGTTGCAATCACGTAACTGCTGAAGCTAATTACATGGTACTGAATGAAATTAATATTGAAGCATTCATTAGGAAAAAAAAATTAAGAGGAGGGGCAGGGCATAGTAAGGACAAGACTGCACAATATTAGAGAGAAAAACCCAATGATCCGTTTGAGCAAGCTCTTCGTAACAGTAGGGAGAAAGAACGCCCTTTTAACACCAAGAAACATGCAGCAGAACCAGAATCTTGGTGGGCAGCCATCTGTCATGATCATTTGGGGATAAGGGGAAAGAGAAGAGAGAAAAGAGGTGCATCAAGAGCAACAACAACAGTTGACTGGTCAAGAAAATGAAATATTTAGTAGCTAAACAGGCAGATATTCCCCGTAAGGGCTGGTGGAGACCGAAAACAAACCTAAAAGAGAGTTTGGGCTTGTGCTAAACATGCACAAACGCATGTCCAGTTGAATGGCAGAGTTTCTGCCAGCAATATAACAAACAGTTGGCAGATTCACGTGGCCAGTAACATGCAGCTCCAGAGCCTGAGATACCTGCAAACGAATAGAGGGAGAAGACAACACAAACTACAGCAGATAGTAGTTAATGACATGCAATAGTGGTATAGAAATAAATGGAAAATGGGAGAGAGGAGAGTGAAGTGCTTAGTGCATCAGCCTGACCCTACAACAGCATAATAAAGAGAAGGTCCTAATGATAAGCTTTATTAAAAAGCAAAGTTTGAAGCAGAGATAGAGAGGGTGTTTGCCTCCTGAACACAGACTGGGAGCTGGTTCCACAGGAGAGGGGCCTGAAAGCTGAAGGCTCTGCCTCCCATTCTAATTTTAGAATTTCAAGGAACCACAAGTAAGCCTGCAGTCTGAGAGCGAAGTGCTCTATTAGAATAGTACTAAAAGGTCTTTAAGATATGATGAGACCTGATTATTCAGGACTTTGTGTGTGAGAAGAAGGATTTTAATTCTGGATTTAAAAGAGAACCAATGAAGAGACACTAATATGTGGTGTTTTGGATCAACTGAAGGCTTTTCGGGGAGCTTTTAGAACAGCCTGATAAGGAAATATAAAAGTCCAGCTTCAAACTAACAAATGAATGAGCTGCTTTTCTGCTTGCCAAACTGTTCTTTTGTTGTATGTGTGTTTCATAGTTGTTAGACAGCAGTGTACCTCTGAGTTAGAGTTGGGTATATAGTAAGTGAGAGCATAGGATCTGGTCCAAATGCATTATTTATACTATCATAGTAATCTCTTTATATTGAATCTGTTGAATGTTGATAGGCCAAACTAACCAAAATAAATATTGCCACTGTATATATATATATATATATATATCGAGGATAGCTACAAGTACCTTGGAATCCCACAGGCAATTGGGAACCATGAAGAGGCCACTAGGAAAGCTGCAACCGCCAAATACCTGCAGAGAGTAAGGCAAGTCCTGAGAAGTCAGATGAATAGGAAGAACAAGATCCGGGCAATCAACACCTACGCCCTGCCGAGGTATAAGCTGGCCAAAGGAGGAGATAGAAGCCACTGACA
>VUQI01047095.1:0-10892 GCA_015106735.1 Paratilapia polleni | reverse complement strand
CTAACCCTATCCCTTACCCTTAAACATAGCCATAATTTAATTGTAACCCTAAACCTAAAACCACATTTTGGGCCTCAAAAATGCTCAAACATCCCTTCAAATTCGTGAGGACCAGCGTTTTGTCCTCACGAATCACGGTTGGTCCTCACAACTATAGTTTTATGCAATATTTGTCCTCACAAAGATCTCTAAACAAGTACACACACACACACACACACACACATCACTGCAGTGGCTTTCCATGTAACTCGGTTTGAAAATCTCAGAACAATTCTCCTGAATGGTAGGTCACTGAAGCCCTGAGGACCCCTCATACTTGACATAGCTGCCCGCAGTTGTGCCTTGCATGTAACGCACTGCATGGTGGCGATGCAGGCTTTCAGTGGGGAGCAAGGGAGTAACAGTGAGGTCAGGTTTGGACAGAACCCGAGACATGCTCCACTGGACCAGACAGACGAGCTGCTGTCGCTCTAATTGGTTGTGGAGCAGAAATAAAAGCCCAATACACTACACTCATATTACCGCCAGCTTTAAGGACAATAGGAGCTGAAGGACCACAACAGCAAAGCAGACAAGAATTAATGATAGCCATTATGGCTGCCAGCAACCACAAACTGTTAATTTCAAACCAGGTTTTTACAAGACGGGTAATTAATGTACACCAGACTGCATCTTCTGGCATGTAATATTTCTGCTTTTAGTGTAACACATCTGACATTGAGTTTATTTTTTAGATCTCAGCTCCCACCTCTAATCTGTCTTGACTATAGCTTTGGGCTTTTTGGCAAAAACATTTATGTTCATTTGGTTTAATACCTTAAATTAGCCCACATCACGCTGTTCTATTTCTGACCTGTTTAATGCATCTTGACACCGGCAATTCTCTAACAAGCCTCTGAGTGTGCAAAGACATGGGCTGTTTGATTCCTCAGCGCTTCTTTACTCCAACAGGGGAGTTCAAAGACTTGTATTTTGGTGAGGATATAAAAAGGAGTGAGAGAGCCCGGGAAAGGGAGATAGAGGAGAAAGAGAATTTTTTTTTTTAAGATGATAGTGAAAGGATTTTAAGTAGCCTGTGTAAAGAGGTAATGTTAATTACCACCGATTCCTCTTCCTCTCCCTCTCTCTCACTCAGGTTTGTTTTTTTCCCTGTACCTTGTCTGGCAAACCAATTTGCACCGGCAGCACAAGGAATTTCTGTGTGCAATCAGATAATATGCAACCCAGAAAGGCTGAGCTCGGAGTCAAGATAGTGGCTAGAAAAAAGGGAGAGTCTCATCCCATGCTTTCGTCTTCTCACCTGCAAGGAAATCAGAAATGCAAACTAGCAGATGAATAATGAAGAAAACCATGTCTGTCTACATGTATATAAATGTATGTGTGCATACATTTATGACTAAAAGAAAGAAACACGGAAAGAGAAAATATCCAGAGGGAGAAATTTCGAAAGGAGGAGAAGAAAAGAAATCCGGAAGATGCGATTTTGACAAGTGTACGACATTCACCCACTCTGACAGCTGACTTGGTGAGAATGACGTTGGTGGGAGAGGAGGAATGAATAAACTCCATCTGACACAGTGATGAGCCCTGACCTTTCAGGATGAGAGGAGGAGGATGTAGAGATGGGACTCACACTGTTGAGGGGGTGGCTGGGCGACACAGACACTGGAGAAAGATGGGTGCCCTTGTACACATTTGTGTCTATGCATACGTGTCTATGCCTCAGTGCATTAGGGTCCACATTCCCACGCAGTGAGGTATAGTATGTATGTATTTAGAAGAAGCTACAGCTTCTTCAAAACTATGACATGGATCTAGTGAGACATAGGCAAAGCAAGACCAAAGGAATATTTAACCCTGCTCAGGGCTCATGTGTTGGGCTACAGTACAAATGAAAAGAAGAAAAATGAGAAAGTCACATACAGAAAAAAAGATGAAAACTAAAACCAACCAAAAAGGAAAATTTTAGGAAAAATTTCTTTCTTTTCAGGTAAAATCTGGACAGTTCCTGGCTTGCCTCTTTGCTTCCATCTGTTTCTCACTGTCGCTTTCCTTCTTTTCCTCTGTCTCCTCTTCTGTCCCTCCGGCTGGGAGAGACATAACAGCTAGTGACAGAAGTTAAGTGATTCCCAAACCCGCCGTTCGCACATAAAACCCAGAAGCAAAACACTGTCTTGCACATGGATACTCATCTAGACACACACACACACACACACACACACAGAGTAACAAATATCAGATTATGAGACTGCTAAACAGCTTGCACTGTTCAGTCCACCAGTGCATGTAGTGCATCTGCATGTATGCGAATGAATTTAATTGTTAGCATATCCATCGACTCCAGTTTTATCCCAGCAACATATTTTAGAAAAAAAAAGTTATGACTCCTATGCTTCCTCTCTCCGCCTCTTGCTCTCTTCCTGTCTATTTTAATGTAGATATCAACATCAAAGTCCCACTCCACACTAAGTGAGGTGTAGGAGTCATTGTCTAGACTAGCCAGCAAGAGCCCATATGAGCCAAAGTTAAAACAACACTGTCAGCAGGACATGTCATACCTTTAACATAATCACATACTTGCACTCAAACGCATACATGCACATACACTATCCAACCTTGGCTGACTGCAAGCAGGAGGTTAGGAACTATCAGAAGTAGCAGAGATGGGCATACAGTCTCTTTCTAAATGTCAATTTTGTGTTGACTTAGCAGCCCTGCTGGCATGATCAAAGACAGGCGAATAACTAGCTGAAAGTATCTGACAGCTCATCTTGTGCACATCACAGATGGGAGACGCTGCTCGGAGAAATAAACTATTGATGGAGTAGGACTCTGTTAGTTGAGAGGCTTTGCAAAAAATACAGAAATATTTACACATTATTTACCTCATTTTTAAACAGTCCCAACTCACCCTGATCGCTCTTACCGCTCTTACTCCTAACTTGTCACATTACTGATGTTTGGTCAGCCCTGTAAGCGTGCACTGGGTATCCCTTTAGCATCATTTTTCAACAAGAAAGGTAATACAACAGAGATATTAAGAGCCCCTCAATGTAAACCTGTTAAAATGCCCAACTGTACAACAGAAATAAACAGCCTGGTACAGAAAACAGTGTTGGTCTTTATTTGGGCCATGGCCACTTTTATTGACAGATGTGCTAACATATGCTGCTGTAACTGTGTTGGCCCAGCTCCACTGTAGCGGAGGTGAAGCTTCTCAGACTGCTGTCTGAGAAGCTTCACCTCCGCTAATACCAGAAGTATTTTTAACAGCACTATCTGGTGAATATCAGTTTTTCTGTGAGGTGCAGCTTGCCTAAAAAGTCCGTGCTTTTGGTGAGTGAAATTCTAGTATTTCATTAATCTGTTACTTAGTATTAATTAGCATTATCTGTGTCTGTGCATTATAGATGCAGCTTGCCAACTAAGCTTCATTAGCTGATAGCTGACAGCACACCACCCTCTGGCATAAATATGGTCATTTCTGGTTTTGAAATACCAACATGACAGCAGCTAAAATTGTTGGAGCTTTAAAATCTGGACTCCAGAAGCCATGTCACGATTGTTATGTCCACCTTTTACATACGGTCTGTGGTTTTAATGTCTGTTTAACATTGTAAAAAACACCACTGAAAAACCCAAACAGGTAGTTTTAGCGGCTAACCCTATCCAAACAGTGACAGAAGTCAAAAGTTTAAAAACAAGAATAATTTTGAAAATGTGAGAGAAGAGTACATTTATGCCCACTGAGCAGTAAATACAGGGAAAGATGAGACAGAATGCTAACAACAAAGCCCAAACAATATATGATCTCTGCTTGTGTCCATTCACTCCACTCTCCAACCCCTGTGCTAAGTAATACACAAGTAGGAGCATTTTAAGCAATTAATCAGGCTTTTACAAGCACAGGCCAAGCTTTAAAAAGGTTATTTGCCTAATAGATAAAAGTGTGCAGTGAATTAGTTAAAAAAGCCAAACATAAGCATGTACATACATACGCACAGAGAAAAATTAACTACACTATGACAAGTCAGTGACGTAAAATTATCATGAAGTAGTATTTTTTTAGATGAGGCCAATAGCACCAATATGTGGGAATCTGGAAGCAAAAGAAAAACTTTCACTGGTTTGAAGATGCTGAAGTAAAAAGAAATATGCTCTACTCTTAGCTACAGTGATAAACTAAAATTCTCATATGTTTATCTGAAAATTGTGTGAGAGAAAAAAATTACTGAGCAAAGAATAAAATGTGCTCTTCATTAGTGTTTTATTAAAACGCAGCCTTTAAAATTATTGTGCAAGGTTTTTGAATTTTAATGGCCCCTCACTGTGCTCTGGATTGCAATCTGGTTGTGAACATTAGACAGAAGAAGAGATGAGAAGTAAGAAGTGAGCGGAAAGGGAAATGGAGAGAAGAAGAAAGAGAGACGAGCAGGGAAACAAAGAGAATAAGAAGGAGAAGAAAAAAGGAAGAAAAATAAAATGTCAGGTGGTGAAAACAGATGATAAAAAAAAGCTGGAAAGGGCATGACCCAAATTAGACTTTTAATGATGGGCTGATATGATGAAAAGAAGAATGATGACATAGCTGTAAAGATCTGAATGCTCCATTGAGCAAGAGAACTACACTGGGATGCTTCAGATGAAAGAGGGAAGAAAGAGTATGACAGGTTAAAAGGAGTAGCCTCTTTATATCTGTCTATTTATGTGTCTACAGAATATCTACCCTGTGTACCTCTCTCCTGTCTCTCCCTCTGTCTGCATTTCTCTGCATCAGACAGCAGACACCCAGTCGCTGCTGTAAGGTGTCATGCTGACGTCTGTCATATTCTGATGCCATATCCCTGTTGTGATCTTATTGTCTGAATGACAGCTGCTTGTCTTTGACATCAGCATGGTGCACACACAAACATACGTATGCACAAACACACATCTGTGGTGTTTACCCTGAGTGGAAGCACCAGGCAGACCTGACCAGTACTGATAAATACAGCTCGCAGTAGAGGTTTTTTCATTCGTTTCATTCACTTCTACAATAAGAAACCCAAGTAACTCCTCCATAGATGTAAACGGTGCAGGGTAAAAGTGTCATATCAAAAGTGGGATCCAATGACTGCTGTGGCCAATAACCAAAATATAGTATATAAAGGTTTTAAAATACAATCATCAACATTTTATGTTAGCAAGGGTTCAAATTACTATGTACTATATAATGATGGATGTTAGTGGAAGATGATTCCTGCAGTTGAACCATAGACTGTATATAAAAGATGGACATAGGCACTGTGACGTAGCAACCATGACATTGGTTAGAGAAATCTCTAAAAGTCTCTAGGTGAGTGTTTTTGCCATTGCCATCTTGCCATTTTGAATCCAGACATGATGTAGCTCTGACTGAGAAACTGAGGGACACTGCACGCTCATTGGACATCAACTTGTCAATCACAACAGGCCAGCCCTAAAGCATAACTTGCTTTATCCTTCTTGACACAAACTGAACCAAAATTCACAAAATGAAATGAATATTATATTTAATAAAACCTAAAACCATTGAAATCATAAACTCATCAGGAACAAGTTTACGAAGGCCACAAAGCAAGGTAGGCAAGAACAGTTTTCCCATAGACTACATAATCTATATAATCAGTCTTCTTTTTGCAACATTTGTGTTGGCTCCTGCTGCTTATTAGAAAGAATGCAGATTTAAGGCACTTCTGCTTTGGCTTCACTTTTCAGATGTCATCTGGTGACTGATGATTCTATTGTAATAGCTCTAAATATTGTTGTGTGATTATCTGATATATAAAAGTTTAAGCTAACATGTTCACTGTAACAATTTTACAAAATTATAATATTTTGCTGACATCTTATGGCAGTCCCCAGGGGTCCAAAAGGTCACTGTCCAGAAGGTCCAAAAGGATTTGTATCAGTATGTCTTTGTAATACACTATATAAAGAAGTTTGCAAACCAGAAAGCTGATTTTGACAATAAAAATACACAGAAAAAAAAAAAAACATCATTTACTGGATCTGTTAATTCTGCGGTACTTCTTAAACTCTTCTTATCCCAAAAGAGAAGCATGAAAATGAAAGGTTTACGATCTCCTTTACTCATTTTATTACAACTCTCAAAGTAAAGACACATAACAAAACCACGTATGCACACACACAAAGAAGAAATAGTGCATAAATGACAGGCAAACATTTGGCCTCTCAACTTCCTGAATGGCAGTAATTGTGTTTTGGAGCAGAGTGACTGACAGGGTTTGAGTGGCAGAAATGAGTGCAGTGGAAAGGTCGTTTAGCTCGTTATGACTAGCAGGTAGCGGCAGTCTGGATGCGTCAGCCGTGATTGGACCATTGAGTTGCAGCCTTCTTGATTCCTCTATTGTTTCTGATGTAGGCCTACACTGAGGGATTTTGACAGTTTCATGCACAGAACCACTTGTGTGTGTTTGTATGTGTGTGTGTGTGTGTGTGTGCATATGTGTGCTGACAACCTCTGGATGTCGTGAGTCAGTGTTTCAGAAGGCTCATTGCCGTTTGACGCCCACATCTCTGGGTAAACGGGTTTGCTTTTCAAATGTCAGATCTTGGTGGGAGAATGAGGCAGCCCTCTGACGAGACTATGATTGTTTTTCAAGAAAAATGGAATGAAGGGAAAGAAAGAAGGAGAGTGCAAAGGGAGATGATGACTGCTTTCCATTATTAGCCCGGCTCATTCTACTGACAGAGGAAATAGTGAGGCTCTCTCGTTCTGCTGATCGATCCCTCTTTTCTGGGAAGATAGCCAGCACAATAGGCTCTCTATCTCTCCAGCTATCTGTTGCGTTCTCTCTGTTTTCTTCCCATGTTTTTCATCTGTCCATATGTCATTTGGTTTCTGTTATGTTTTCTCAGATAATTGCTTTTCACTGCAGATAATTCTTGAGGTGAATTCCTTCGCCAATGAACAAATTGTCATAAAAAGTTATAAGTTCCTATATTACAGTGCCTGTGAAATGGAATCCAGAGTTCAATTCATGGTATGTGATAAAAAGAAAAATACGAGTGGGAGTTGTGCAAGTTGAAGGGTGAGGGTGTGTTTCATTTTGATGGTGGTGCATGCCCAGGACTGAAAGGTAGTGGCTGATTATACATGCTTCAAAGTCATGACAATAAAAGCCAAGAAAGCACTGATGAAATATGATTTGAGTCAAACATATTTATTAATGTACTTGTTGTAACTTACTATGAGCACTGGTATTTAATTGGAATTGCTAAACATGCATATCTCAACAGCAGTACATCTCCCTGTATTTAATGTGCTTCTGCAGTATAGACAAAACTAAAAAAAAAAAAAATCTACAATATATATTGAATTGGA
This sequence comes from Paratilapia polleni, assembly GCA_015106735.1. NCBI lineage: Eukaryota > Metazoa > Chordata > Actinopteri > Cichliformes > Cichlidae > Paratilapia > Paratilapia polleni. The sequence continues at coordinate 3,526 of VUQI01047095.1, read as the reverse complement.
AACTAGCCATTATTGCTCACTGATAAATCATTGCACTGCTGAGCCCATAATGAGACTTTTAACTTCACAAGACATTTGAAAAGTAAAAAAAAAAAAAAAATCTTTACAGCAGCAATGCCCTTTTGTATTTTTTTCTTTCTGTGTCATCATTAAAGTTCTTTATAGAGTAATTATGCACATTATTTCCCAGCAGAAAAAAAAGGCTGGCACTGACTAAATAAATCTTGAAAGCGATAACCAGTGCACTCTTTAAGTAACCAATCGGCAGCACTGATATTTGTACCATCTCTTAAAATGTCCTCAGAAAAGAAAGGAGCTGCAGCACCTGGAAATCAAATACATAAAGCTTTTACTAAAGCGTAGGGTAGGGTGTAATATGTTAACAAAAGCACTAGATCACCTCAAAGTGCACACTAAACCACTACTTTTTCCTAAATATTTAGAAAGATATGTAGATTAGATGACATTATGATATTAGATCATGCACCATTTGTTGGTGGAAAACAAAAGTTCACAGGAAAATAACAAATTAATTAGATATTTAAATGGGAAACATTTTTTTTTAAGAAAAGCTAAAAGTATTCATTACCTGACACACTAAGGTTATGTCTTAACCTTGTTCACTTTAGCTGTCTTTGTTAGCAGATATATTCAAAATGTTAGTTCTACCAATTATGGGATTTATTCAGTTTGTCTGTTTGTTTGTTAGAATAATAACTGAAAAAGTTATGGACAGATTTGTATGAACATTGTAAAGAGGTGGGTTGCCAAACTTGAGAAGTGATCAAATTCTGGTGCTGATATAGAATTTTTTTTGAAGGATTAATTTTAGCAGCAGGGCAGAGACCCCCAAAAATGAAACCATCCTTTATCTAAAATGGCACTTACCAGAAATGCACCCACTAAGTTCAGAACAAAGAACCAGTGTGGGTAAAGGTTTAAAGAAGTACATTTTATAATTTTAAGACATTTTTAAGACAAATAAAAAGACCATTTAAATAAAATTTAAGACAAAATTTGCTATGGAAATATATACCGAAAGTGATAATGTACTCTTTCCATGTAAACACACTGATATCACTTCAAAATTAACAGCAAATTAAAAATAAAGGTTTTTGATTGAGTTTAAGAACATTGTCCAAATGTGTTTATTAATGCGAGAAATTTCCAGGCACTGGCTTTAACCACTAACAGTAATCTCTACAACCACTAAGAGCTAATGTATCTCATTCAGATATTGTTATGGTTAACTGCTTTTACACAAATTTTAAAAAGTTTAGTGAAATGGTAAATGGACTGGTACTTATATCACACCTTTCTACTCTAACTGAGCGCTGAAATCACTTTTTACTACAAGCTACATTCACCTTACACATTCACACAGCGTTTTATTTTATGCCTTTAAGCACTTTTCTAAGTATCATGCACACACTCACACTCCAACGGATGCATCCGGGGAAATTTGGAGTTCAGCATCTTGCCCAAGGACATTTCAACATGTGGACTGGAGAAGCTGGGGATCGAGCTTCCAGCTTTCCAATTGGTGGATGACCCACACTAGCTCTTGAGCCACAGCCGCTCCCCGGCAGAAAAGTTTTTAAAATTTCTTTTTGGAACTATAAATAAGTTTTATAAAAATTTAAAAAAAGGACCCAGTAAATGTCTTTTTTTTTTTGGTTGTTCAACCGATATCTATCCACTTACGCTCACTAATACAGTAGACTAAATCATTCATTTCTGTATGTGAATAGCACATAACAATGCAGTCATACTGAGTGATCTAAATGAGCAAAAAGGGTGAAAACAGTAGCATTGGTGGTGGAAATTTTTCTCTTAATGCACTAGTGGATGTACAGTGTGACATGAATGTTGGTCACATACTGCTGTGTTTGTATCTAATAGGGACATATTCTGTCTGCTGTAGAGACTTTCTGATGAATTCATGAGACAAAGCTCAGAGCAGAAGTCCCATTCCTCAGTGTCAGAGATTCGTCATCTAAACAGACATACGCGTGCGCGTGCCCACAATCGCACAGTGAGATACTGCTAACTTCATAATGCAGACTGACAAAGCCAAATTATGGTCATGCAGGCAGCGGAAACTTAGAGTGAATCTGAGACCCAAGAGAATCCTCAGTACAACACAAAAGCCATCTTAGACACACAATCATGTTCTCCCACAAATCGGTATGGAAGTGTGTGTGTGTGTGTGTGACTATGGCCTTCCCATGTGGTCAGCGCAACAGAGACACTATTGTCACTGACTGAGCTCCCTGTGATATGGAGGTGCTGACAGGTAGCACTCCGGTGGGACTTGTGCGACCACAACAAACTAGTGTGGCTTGCACCCACACCGGCACACGCACGCATGCGCGCACACACACACACACACACACACACGGGGTGTGACGTGACAGACTGAGAATCTTGGCGACAATGTGGGATCCTCAGCACATCAATAATGCAGCCCCTCTGACAACTGGAGGAATCAAACTCCTCGCTCTGTCTCGCTCTATCATCCTCTCACTCTCTCTCTTTCTTGATTCCTCGTTCGTTGCGTTGCCACTTTTCCCCACATCCATCTCTGCTCACTTCGTTACCCTCTCCTCCGCTAGAGCATGAGAATGGAGCGTGAATTAGAAAGCAGGCAACAGGAACAGCAAAGCTGCTTTTTCAGACAACTTCACTGGATAGTATCAAATGTGACAGTATAACACATTAGGCCTCATGGGATCAAAACACATCTAAAAAGCTGAAATGGATATGAGGGCTTATATGTCACATTTGTGCGTTGCTTATTTGTTTGGGCTGTTAGCTGCAGGCATGTAGTTCGGTCGTTTAGCTAACCTGTCATATCAGCCTCAAAAACAGCAATGTGCAAGCACACATACACAAGAAAATGTCTGTCAGAACCAAAGAGCAGCGTCTCATGGTGGCACAGCAGCCATCTGTAGCCATGACAGATGAGAGGTGCTGGAGACACTGGAGTCTGTACATACAGACACACAGAGAGCAGAGCCGGAGGCCTGCTGAGTTTGGATGTCACTACAATGGCTGTCACCAACTACCATGCCATTGTATTGCCACATAAATCTGTCTGCTTCCCTGTGTGTGTCTGTGTGTAGGTATGTGCATGTTTCAATTCAATTCAATTTTATTTGTACAGCGCCAAATCACAACAACAGTCGCCTCAAGGCGCTTTATATTTTAGGGTAAAGACCCTACAATATTAGACAGAAAAGACAGGAAATCCCAACAATCAGACGACCCCCTATGAGCAAGCACTTGGCAACAGTGGGAAGGAAAAACTCCCTTTTAACAGGAAGAAACCTCCGGCAGAACCAGGCTCAGGGAGGGGCAGCCATCTGCCGCGACCGGTTGGGGATGAGGGGAAACAGAAGAGAGCAGAGGGAGACAGGACAAAAAGGCACACCTATAGGAGAGAGACAGAGTTAATAATAGCTAATGACTAAATGCAAATGGTGTATAAAACACATGGAGGGTGAAAAGAAGTGAGGAAGAGGAA
>VUQI01047094.1:0-11283 GCA_015106735.1 Paratilapia polleni | reverse complement strand
GAAGAAAAAAAAAAAAAAAAAAAAAAGAATCAGACTAGCCTACTTAAAAGCGACAGTGGGAACAGCATGTCTTCTCTTTTATGTTTTTGGCGCAGATTTACACAACTGCCTTGTTGGACTAATTAGCTCAGGCATCCTCTGTGTGAAAGAGAGACACATTGATTCATATAGAATACAAAGAGATACAAGATGACACAAGATAATGCAACATATTACAACACAGCGCAATGTGTGACATAGTTCAGTGTGTTACCACAAAATGTGATAACATAGAAAACAAGACAAAATAATATTTAATAGGACAGAGCAATATTAGATTATCACATTATAATTTTTATGATACAGAGAAGTTATATTTTACATCAGATGGTCCCCAAAGCCTAACAGTGATTCATATATTTCCACGCTGGGATTAAGGAGCCCTCTGCAAAGGTCCCTAAAAGTGACAAGATAAATCTAAAGGGCTTTAAGATGACTTACACCAAATGTGAGAAGATTAAAAAAAAATGTATGTGAAATAATCGTGAGTTTTCACCTGTTGAATCAGAGAAGACACAGGCTACTACAAGCTGTGGTGAAAGGGTCATGACTGTTACATATTAAGTATTAAAGTTTCACAGGCCAGAAAGGAAAGGAGTCAGTGCTTCAAGACATCAGAAAAACATATACAGTCATGTGAAAAAGAAAGTTTTCACAGGCTCTGTGCAGTCCTGTGGAAAACTAACCCCATGGTTCAATAGTTTTAAGAGCAATAACTTGAAGTGATCATTTTCTGTATAACTTTATCAGTCTCTCACACCGTTGTGGAAGAATTTTGGCCCACTCTTCTTTACGACGTTGCTTCAGTTCATTGAGGTTTGCAGGCATTTATTTATGCACAGCCCTCTTAAAGTTAAGTCACAGCATTTTAGTTGGGTTGAGGTCTGTAGTTTGACTGGGCCATTGCAACATCTTTTCTTTTATTTTTCAGCTATTCCTTTGTAGATTTGCTGCTGTGCTTGGGATCATTGTCCTGTTGCATGACCCAATTTGGGCCAAGCATTGGGATAGATGACCTCACATTGGACTCTAGAATACTTTAGTATACAGAGGAGCTCATGGTAGACTCAATGACTGCAAGGTGCCCAGGTCCTGTGGCTCCACCACTGTGCTTGACAATTGGCATGAGATGTTTGTGCTGATATGCTGTGTTTGGTTTTTGCTACATGTGACGCTGTGCATTATGGCCAAACACTTTGGTCTTGTCTGTCCAAAGGACATTGTTCCAGAAGTCTTGTGGTTTGTTCAAAGCCGTGCTGCCATCTTCTTTTTTAGAAAGAAAAGGCTTTCTCCTGGCAACCCTTCCAAACAAACCATACTTGTTCAGTCTTTTTCTAATTGGAAAACCCTAACCCTGGGAAGACTGTGGTATTGTGTTAACACACAGTGTCCAGAGCAACAAACTGCCACAACTTCAGCTTTTATAGAGGTGGTCACTCTTGCTGATGATCAGTTAATTAAGTGCATTTGATTAGCAGAAGCTGACTTACCCCCTTAACTCCTATGCAGGCAGTGATGGTGTACCTAGTTTTTCACAGGAGTCCTGTCAAAACTTTCTTTTTCACCATGACTACAACATCACTGTAACAGAAGGAAAAAAGACTAGACTAAATGAACTTTAAGAGAATACTGTAAAACTTGTGCAACACACTCTGAACACAAGGAAAGTTACATGAAAAAGACAAACAGGCAAACAAACCAATGACACTAATTTAAGTGTAAAACCCAACACACATCACTCCAGCATAACATCAGCTTTAGTCATTTGAGGACAGCACTGTCAGGTCATTTGCTGATTTCACATCAGTCAATACAAATTGAATTAAGTTCTACATACATTTCTAAAGTTAAAATACTGTCATTTCTTTAAGTTTGCATTGGAAGAAAAGGTCAGCCTGAAGAGCGGAGTTATACTACAGTATAACTCCGCTCTCCGTAATTGTACTGGCCAGTACAATTGATGAAAAAAGTCTAATATCTTGTGACTTACTACACTTTATTTAGATCAGTGTTAGAGTTAAAAATATATATAAAAATATACAACCACCACTTGCAGGTGAAGCAATATTGATTACCTGCAATGGATATGCGGTATAACATTCACACCTTAGTTTTGTAAAGACCTTTTTTTGTTTACTTTTTTTGCTCTGACACCATATGATGGTATACCATTGGTAGACTATTTGTAATCACCAAATTATCTGCATCATCATGGAACATTGCTTCATAAAGCCCCTTGTTATTGTGAATTCAGAGGATTAGGTGGCTAGCAGTCTGTGTGTTTTGATTAGACGAGTCCCTGAGGTCTCAAATGCATCTCAAAACACAGCCCTGGGGAGCACACGGCAAGCAAAGCAAGGCAAATGTCTGTGGAACAAAACCTTTTTTAATTAACTCCAACCTCCTATCCGGTGAGGCACCAGGCAGCTGTCTGCCTGAGTTGAGCCAAACACAATATGTAGGAAATAATCTGCACTTTTTGCACCTGTTTGCTGTGCCAACAGCAATTACTGATTATATTGTCCCCAGTTTGAAGAGTACATGCCTCTGGGTGTTATTTAAAAAACTAAAAGTCGAGACAGTGCACTTGCCTTCCGAGCTAATAGAGTTGCTTATATTAAACACTTGTAAAAAATAAAAGTTTGACCAAATGTAGTGGCATCTCGTATCTAAATCACCTGTGAACAACAACCAGCAGTTAGAGCGTAATATGACTCTTAGACTGTGAATTTGAGTGTATTTTTTGAGCTTATATGTTTTTATTACAAAGCAATATGAAAAAGAAACAGCACTAACTGACAAATGCATTAGTAAATATGAAAAACCAATGCATGAATTCAGCTGTAATCCCAAAATAAATCTGTGACGCACCTGAAGATAAGAATTGTGGAGGTGTTGGTGTGGCAGTTAAAATGTTATTGTATTGTCTCTTCCAGACATACACTGTAGGCTATACCTACCACACAAAAAGAGAGAGTATCAGTAGGCAGATACAAGCACTACGTCCAGCATTCTGAAACCCAGGAAAAACAAAGTATCCATTCTCTTTGTAAATTGTCTCCCCTTACAGAAAGATCATTGACTCCTTGGCTGGCATCCTCACCAATCACAGATGCAATTTCCTGTTACCCATTGTGCAATATGTGTCTCTCAGATTTGTTGTGTTTATCCAACTGATTGAAAAAAAAGACTATACCAATGACCTGCTGCACTCTATGCTTCTGTTGCTCATCTATACAGTGATGCTTCTGCTGTACATTGGTACTAAATTGCCCTTTACAACTGAACTTATGAAGGACAATTTTTAGGGGTCTGCAGAGTTGATTGAAACTGTAGCAATTGTAACCACTGAATGAAAAAGACAAAGGGTAACTTTGTTAAGAGCATCTCCTTCTGTCTCTGATTACAAAAGAAAAAACTCCCAAGCTGCAAGAGGACAACTGATGTGGATAAAGAAATTACCTTTTGCTTCATAAAGTGAGAAAAAAGATTGCAAACAGCACAAAATGTGACTGCATCTGTTGTGTATCCTCATGATTATGCAATAAGCAAGCTGGTGACATCCATCTTTTTCACTGAATGACAGTGAAAGAGATGGATGCAAATGGAAACTCTGGATAATACAGTTAGCAGGGAGCACAGTCTACCTACTGTATGAATTGTGTTATTGTTCCTTTTCAACCCTCGCAGGATTTGTGAGCTTTTCCACTGCTGGCAATAAACAGATTCTTTGTTTGATCTGAAAGGTTCTGCATAGTTCTGTCCTTATTATTAAATACATAAATTACTTGTAAAAAAATACAACATACTGTAGGAAGATAGATTAAAGATTCCCTTTCTTTATTGTGACTTTTTTCTCTTTTTACAAATTTGCTTTTGTACGTTTAAACATAGGAAGGCTTTAAAAACTGACACCATTCAACTCTATTAATGAAGAAATACTCTCAGTAAGAGAAAGCATGTTTCCAACAGTGCTTTAAAAATAGGGTCCACTGGGCTGTGGTTTCAACCTATTTAAAATCCAAAGGCATCCGGAATCGATAAAACAGTTCAAAGATACCAGATCCCAGAAAAATCTATGACTGAAATACACCCTCTTAAATGTCTGCTTCTGTTGACCATGCTATGTTTTTGGCTTTTTTTTTTTTTTAAATATATATATATATTTCTGTTATTTCACTGCCCTTTGTATTAGTCACGCCAGAGGATCTCAGTTGGATCTCTGTGTTGTTTCACTTAAACAGTTCTAATCCATATAAGGCTGAAAAACTATTACCCTAGACCAGTGTCACAAAGACAAATTGTCCTACATTTACTTTATTGCACTTGGCTATAATGTGATTCTGATTCTCCTGGTGTGCTACTGGCAGTGATTCTGCCACATCAACATACAATCTGTCCCTGGGAAGTCAGTCCCTTCTTAATGACCAGCCTTTGGCAACCTGAGCTCTCATTACTTTCATCCACAGTGCTCTAAAAGAGACATCACTTTTTAGATGTCAGTTTAATACAAATGCCCTGTCCAGTTTCTCATTCAATATTAACATTTAAGGTTTAGCGTCATTAAAAGGGGATTATATTCCATTATAATGCAGGTAACATCCAGGATGGATCCCCGAGGTTGCAGCTTTAATAGATATGATGAACAATCACCCTTCTGCTCATTGATTACCCAGTAAGTCTCTATGCCACTTCCTGTGGCATACCCACAATCAGTGTTTGTCTGTGTGAGTGCAAGACTGAAAAGAACACGGAAAAGTACCCTACTGTGTGTAAATAGTTTTCTTCGTCTTTCATATTTCCAGTATGTTGAACTCAGTACTTTCACTTGGATCACCTACAGTAAATCTGCTTTCTTACATTCCATTTCTCAAACTATGCAATCAAGTTTTCCAGTTTGAGATACATTTGAGGTAGTGTATGTTATTTTTCACTAGACGCTTACAAAAGTATTTTTACTTGTTTTGCTCAGTTGGCCTCCTCTGGACCATTTCGTTTAAAGACTGTGCTTGACTGACCAGCATTGCTCCTCACAAAACATCTGTGTGGGTGTATCGGACATTTATGTGAACATCTAACAAGTTTTTGTCTCCCCAAATATGTAAACTCTAGGTGATTTTATCTTGAGTCAGATCTGATTCATAAATGTGGCGAGTTCACACTAAACCTGATGTCTTTAAATATTGCCTGTCAATTGAAAAAGCTCTGCAATGTGACAGAAATCCCAGCTGAGGTCAGTGTTTCTCCGCTGGACGGCTCAGTATGGACAGAGTTGCCGCTGCTTAAAAATACCAGCTGAATTGTCTGTATTATTAATCAACACAACAATAATAGCTACTCCTTTTGCAGGCAAGGGCAGTGTACTAACTCCCGTGTTTTCATTCATGAGTTGTTTAAATCACGGTCAGCTGATGCCAAACTGCATAACATCATGCATGTGTGCGCTTTGAATTTAACAAAGGGAACCAGGACAGTGATCAGCAGCAACCCGCGTGCGCAGCGTCCCCTTTAAGACCGTTTTGGAATAATTAATGACGTCGCGCTGTAAACACGACTGACGCTCAGCTGCGTGGCCGAAGCATCCTCCGACCAAGAGCCCAAGACCTCTGTGTTTATTTCACGACGGGACTACTGGGAGGCATTAAAACAGCTGGGGTTCACCTCGACTCTCATATGCAGTCTCCAAAACCAAGACGACGGTGCTGCATCTGTCCTGCTAAGTGCCATGGCTAGAAAAACGGACATACCCTCCTCTTACTATGGTGAGTCGGGTTGTCTTTGTTGTAGGAGATTTTTCCTTTGTACCGTGCAACGATACATGACAGCAGGATATAACATTATCTTCTTTGGCCCAAATGATGAGTAACCCTTTGTTGTGGTATTCAGGGACGGTAGCTAGCTTACACTGTCAGCTGCTAACTATTGTGGGGCTATTTAAAGGCTGGCATGAAATACGCAGTAACGGTATGACAACATTTTAAGCGGATATACTGGATGAAATAAGTAAAAGGACGTCTTTTCGAGTTTCATTACAGTTTATGCTTCAAAATATCCGTATTTCTAGCGTCAGTTAACTGCAGTAATATAATATTTTGCCTTGCTTTGTTTACCAGGTGTAAAAGTGCCCACAATAGGAGAATAGTCCTATCTCCACTTTCTGCTCCACAGAGTATTTCGCCTTTGTTGTTAACGCCGATGTATTTATCCTCTGTAACTGCTGTATAACGTTATGACAGCAGGACAGCTTTAACATTTTCGATAGAGCTGCAGTTAGCCTCGATTATCAATTAATCTATCCACAATTTTGTCGATTAATTGATTAATTTTCAGGCAGAAAACTGCCTGTCTTTTTTTTTTTCTGATACCCCAGATGATGTCATCAAAATGCTTTGTTTTGTCCTACACCAATCCGAGGCTAAAAGATATTCAGTTTTTATCATAAAAGATCAGCCAAGTAGCTAATTAGAGATACTCACATTGTTACTATAATATCTGATTATTTTATTATAATACTGAACGATATTTTAGTTGGGGAAAAAGTCTGATCATTATTCCTTTACAAGCTTCTTGTAAAGCTGCCAATGAATTTGTCTGACATTCACCTTATTTATTGTCATTTGGAGTTAACTAGTCATCTGTTTATGTTAATCTTTTTATCCTGATTAATGTTCCTTGCTGTGATTTGCAGGGACTTAAGCAAGGTAGCTGCATTGTCAGTGTCCAGCTCTTAGCTCTTTAGCCTGTTTGACATTAAATATAAAATGGCTTTAAAACTATGCAGGAATAAGTAAGCGATAGTATTTTTTTTTAAAATTTTGTTTCTAATTTCATCCTGCAATGCCTCCATATACTTAGTTAACTCCCATGTTATTTTTGCTTTGTACTGTTCCCCTGGTGCAGCTCTCACTGTAGGATTGTTACCAAAAATAGGTCTCACCTCCACTCTTCTTGTTCGTTTTTTGCAGTCCAGATATTATGGCTTATAATATAAAGGTTAACAGCAATTTGTTGTCTTCGGTAACAAGGGATATTTATTTTCTCTCCCACTTACATTTTTTTGTGCCCCTGCAGGCATATGATGGAATATATAATCCATGTGCAGATCTTCTGTCCATTAGCCTGCCTGAGTAATCATGTTGTTCATCAAAACAATATAATCCTTTATCAACACCAGATGCTACACAGAGTAGCAGAGTCTTTCTTATGAAACAAAGAGTGACTTCCACTTGCCTACCTAATGCTTTTTTTCCTGTAATCTCCTATTGAGTAATTGACAAAGAAAATTTTAGTTTTTCTCTCACAAATTTCCTTTTTTCAATTGGTACCATTAGGCTACTGAAAAACAAAACTACATTGCCACTGAAACCCAGACAAAGTGATCTGCCCCACTGACCGGCCAAAAAATTGGTCAGAAATCATCCAAAGGTAGCCGTGAAAAGGGGGTTTCAGTTATTCAGTCTAACCTCAGCAATGATGCAGAACTTTATTTGATTGTTGATATGTCGTGCTTATCGGTGTCTGTGCAGCCTTCTGTGTCATTATGAAGTACAAATGCATCATATCATAAATCCCTGATCAAATTGTACATAGTTGCAGTGGCCACAAAATAACTCAAAGTAAAACAGGCATTGTCAAGTCTGCTCCTGACAGCTCTTGGTGGGGATAGCTGCCACGTTTTCTTTCTTTCTTTCTTTCTTTTTTTACCCATATTCTGCCCCGGTTTGTCCCTCAGACCTCATGACTCCAGCACTCTGCCAGTCAAGACTGCAACCTGTCAGCAGTAGTTGATTCTCAGTGCTCTCCACAGACATGCAGCTCACCACTGGGAAACATCAAACCCCAATCACTTCCTGTTCATTTCCTGTTCACGACTTCAAGCTGTTACTTTACAGTACACTATAAACTTGACATTAAGTGTAAAGTGCTTTAAGTAACCAGCTAACTGAAGTAAAGCATGTGTTTTAATATCACATACATTATTAACGCAGAGTATGCAGTTAGCATGTACTACATTTGCATTTCTCTTTTATTGTATTAATGAATTAGAGGAGAGCAATTAATTAAGAGACATAATTTAGCTGTAAGAGTGTCCAGCAGCCTAGTTAGTGGAGCATTGGATGAAGTTATTGTTATGCCACTTCCTTATTATGTTTAGGTCAGCTACTTTATGTTGTTTGCTCCCTGGTGCTTTCATTCAGACGGCTGGCTTGGCAAAGGAGCAATGTAGAGTTTTTTTTGGTCTCACAACTGAAATTTTATATCAGAATACCTTACACCATAGTGTTGTCAAGTTACATTGGAAGGAAAATGTGGATTACATGTGTAGCACATTGTGAGGAGCCCTGCAAGAGCAAAAAAGAATGATAACGCTCAATAGAGACTTTCATGATGATTCTACTTAAGTTTAATAAGTAATAACATCAAACTGTTACCCACCCCTAATATAAAGTTGAATTCTTCTATTAATGATTATAACTAAAAGAAAAGGAGCAAAATAATATGAAAAGTGGCAGCCATACTATCATTCACATTCAGCTGTCCTATATTTGGTCAATATCCAGATTCAAGTGTACTCTTGAGGCTAGTATATTATATAACATTTCTAACTATGTAGCAAGTGTTCACTGGGGTTATACTTTACTGCTGAAATGTTCAGTCAGTCAGAAAAGTAGGAGAGTAGCTCATAATCATTCTGTGACAGGTTTGTAAGTAACAGTGTAGATATGAGTTCCATTCACCACTGAAAGTGTTGAGTCGGGCACACTGTTAATTAACAAATTTCTCGCATGGGCAGCTTCCCTAAATGCTGCATTTTTATACTAAGTCGATGCAGACTCTTGACAGAAAGCTGAAAGCAATGGTTTAGAATCAAAACATTCACAGTATCCTCCTGTGAAATTGCAGTTAGAGAAGGTTGTGGCTGAATGGCCCATTTTGCACCCAAGACTAAGTGCTATTAAAGGCTTTTTAAGTGTCACTATCCTCTGCAAATACCTGTTTCAAATAAACACTGATGCTCACTCTGCAGGGCATTATATTGGTATTTATGACATTTCTTCTCATTATTTTTAACAAGGGCATGTTCTTTTGCTTCTAACTTTGTGTGTCTTTTCTTAAGAGATAGCTGTGTCAGTGCCTGAAAGTTTAACTATATTATTCACACAAATGATAGGGTATGTCAGTAAATATTTTCAGAGATTCACTTTTGCATAATACTGGATGGTTGTTCATTTGAGTCTGTAAAAATGAGACTTTTAGCAGAGAGGTTTTCTTGGGGACAGCAAGGAGATTTGAAATCTCCAATTTGTAAAGCAAATACAGTCAGTGTTTGTGTAGGACTAAAAGGCTAAGTGACACTGAAAGTGACTTATGAAACACAACCCAAAAATACACTGAAAAATAAGAGTGAGATGAGAGGCAGCTACTCTCATGCCAGCCACGCAGTCTTGAGTCGTTTTGGGTCTTGGGTGCACAGTGAGACTAGAAATGACTTATGTGCCCGACAGCATGGCTACCTTTATCTAAACAAATTAGTTATTATCCTATGAAAGAAAGGGGCAGGATGTTCTGATGTTGTAAACATGCTTTGCTATACAAGTAAGAGACTTGCCTTTCACTGATTAAATAAATTATTGTAGTCATTTTAGTGGCTTTGTTGCGCATTTAAATGTGCAAAGGTTAAGAAGAATCCTTATTGGTGAAGACAGTAGCTTTGGGCCATATGTTAAAATTTTACAGTCAAACTAAGGCAGATTGACGGTATAGTCGCTGAGGAATGTGTTAACTATTTCAGATTAGTTTTGTTTTAAATTGGACAAAACAGTAAGCCAGCTACCAAATTAAAGCACTTAGATGAAGGATAACTCTTGTTATGGCTCGACAAAACCTAAGTTCCCAGTTGGCGATAACTGGTATCATGAAGGTGGTTATCAACTTTCTCTGTTAAGCCGGGCTTTCTGCTTCAGGCTCTGTGCATGCTCACATAAAAAAGGGGCGTTTCAAGGGTCATGTGACTCTTCTTCCACACAAAAGGATCCCTGTCCAATCAGAGATGTTATCAGATGATGATGATGATGATGATAAAGTGGTGATAAAAAAAATCTATAAAGAACTTCAAAAATATAACAGCAAAATGCTACACTGCTGCAAATAAGACGAGATTAATGCTTCAGATAATCGTTAATGTGGTGATTTAGAGCACAGAGCGGTAAAATAGACATTTTAATTTGAGTTAATTATTTTATCGCTGAGTGCACTCTTGGTGCTGCTGTTTATTTCTAAGGTGATGGCTGCAGATTAGAGTCTGAAACTTTAAACTGGATCTGTTTAAACATTAAATGTTACTGTCCCATAGTCTAATAAAGGAGATGTGGAAATCGCTTTAGCAGATCAAAGTGAAATTAATTTTATTGATTGAATAGGTATTCTTGGTGTGTGTTCTGTGTTTTAGTAGCTCCGATTCCAGCAACGTAAATGAGACTTAGCAGCAAATTAGTATGAAGTATAACAACATGGATTTTCTGCATCACCAAATTAATACATGCACATTCCCGTGACAATGCGACGCAGTTTGCGCTTCATTCAGTGGTTTTGGTACGGCTCAACAGCTTGCACATATAAAACGTATTCCCCCAGCAGAGAATCTATATTGCGCTTAAAACATGCTGTAAATAAAAGAATCAGTGAAAAAGTGGCGCTTCCAGCCATTTTTAAATCGAAACTCTGAACATAACCTGCTCCCGACCAGGTTATGTGGTCAGCATCAGTTACCACACTGATTTAGCCAGGTAAAAAGAGCCATTTTAGTGAAGCCATTAATCTCGATTTGTAGTACACCCCTCTGACTTATGCTCTGGGATAGCTTGTTAGCTCAGAAAGTTGTCAGACATAGGAATGGAGACTTTGTTGCTTTGTTGCAGTATTTACTGTCAACCATACAACACCAGGTCTCCACAACACTACAATTTGCTAGCCATACAGAGAATATCCATCTGTGTACAACTGTAAACTCTAGTTTAACATAACCGAGGAAGGAGGTCCATTCTCAAGGGGGCAGACCAAATAATTACTTCTGTAGTTAAAATATGTGCAATATTTCTAACTCAAAAATGTATTTGATATGCAATTCAGGCCTTGATATTGTCTCATCTTGATTATTGCCCAACAGTATGGCCTAGTGTCACAATGGATCAGATATAAAAAAAAAAAAAAAAAAAAAAAAAAAAAAGATGAACAAAAAAAACA
>VUQI01047092.1:0-12335 GCA_015106735.1 Paratilapia polleni | reverse complement strand
AAAAAAAAAAAAGAAGAAAAAAAAATAGAAGAAGGCAAAAGTGTAAAAAAAAAATGGAAACAAACTTTTTTGGGGACCGCAAGACAAAAACTGGCTGCAAAACGTACATGAGATAGGCTATTTGTATATCTCTTACATTCTTAAGGGCTGCTAGGGTCTCCAAATGTGAAGCTTCACCCGAAACGTGCTTGAAGAAGCTGCTTTTAATTATCGTTTATTTTGAAAACAACTTTCTGTTCTTCCGTTTTGATGCTTAGCGTTAACCTGAAGCTGCTGGGCGAGTAGAGCGGACGAAAAGAACGGCTGACTGATGGAGGGGAGGGCTACAGTGGAGGAACGTGCACGCACGTGATAAAAAGAAATAGACTGAAAGGTAGGGAGCACGTATTTCCGCGAAGGGTGGGGATGTACCTTTTTTTTTTTTTTTAATGGCACTGAGCAAAACCCCCATTTATCCAGTTCAAGAACAAAGCCCCCTACATTTTTCTCTTTTCTGCTGCTGTACCCTTAAAAAATTACAGTAAACCCTGCTTTATCATCTAAGGATGTAAACATTTGGCCTCAGATAAGAGCAGAAGAAGTCTTCATTGTGAGACAACTGGGTATTAGAAAATAAGTAGGTAAATAAATGTAACACAGGATTACTGAAATCTCATTTTGAATGACGGAAATATTTAATTTAAGGCAGACTAAGAACAAGGAAGCCTAAAGCATGTGCAGCATAACTGAATAAAGAGCCTCCAGGTTTAATGTTCTATTATTTATTTATTCAGCACCCTGAGAGAAATATTAAACAGCCGCCCTCTATAGTCAGTAAGGAGCTTCGTTTTATTTTGAAAGCATCCCTAGAGAGAACTGTGCTACCTCCTTGCATTCCACCTGCATGCATGGCAACAAAAAACTGTGTCCTTAATGAGAAGAATAAAAGATTTCTTGTGATTTTAAAATGCTGAGTTGGGTTTCCTTTGATTTATGCCTAAATGAATTGTATCATTTTTAATCTTCTTAAAATATGCAAAGTAATGCTCAAGGAAGAGTTGGAGTACACTCACAGAGAAGCTCATGTGCGTTTATGTCACTGTTTATGGGGGAAATCTCAGTGCACAACTATCAAAACTTAAGGCAATTTACACCACACACACATCCCAACACCCACTCACATACAGACCCCTCCCCATTCCCCCTAGTCACGACAAACTGTTGGTGCATTGCAGCTTTTGAATAAAAACCATGCTTTAAAATCCAAAAGTGAGAGATTGGACCTGGTCAGATGTTGGGAAACGAGGTGCAAAAGAGACAAAAGGAACAGAGGAAGCGATGTGATAGAGAGAAATGAATGGACACAAGATGGGGTAACAGAAAATATGCAAGTACAACTTTTAATCTCTGCTTTCTTGTTTGAGTCCAAAGATTGATGATTTTATTTGAATAACCACAAAGTTTCACTACTTGGTCCATCAGAAATCTTTATTCTTGATGGTCAAGCTTGCAAAAATTGGGCCAAGATTAACTTAAATTTTATACCAAAAAAAGAAAAGAAAAGTGAAACAACAACTACTTTAATGGCAAGCACATCCATTCAATGTCTAATTCACAGGTAAATGAAGATAAATTACACTGAAATACACCAAAAGCACAACCACCTAATGTCACGAAGCCTGAGCTATCACCCCACTATAAACTTTTGCCAGTGGTCTGTATTTTCTTTCCTTTTACACAGCTCTCTCTAGTGGGCATATTCTGAATCTGCAGTGTAAACATACTAAACACCCTGTGCAGCACTCGCACTCAAACAAACAGAAAAAAGTTAAGCTTATTTGGAGTTTGTCTGCTATATTTGTCTGCATCATGATTCAGAGTTTAGTTGGGAAAAGCAGGAGGGGGTTAGTGAGATAGGACATGGAGGAAACAGGAAGTGCACTTGTCCATGAGTCCACTTTTTCTTTGTGGGGTAATGCTAGAATCACCTACCTGTTCTTTGGGATTTAGGGCTTTGTGTATAAAGCACTCTTGGACATTTTGGAAAATACTCTACAATTTGAATAGCCTGAATACTGGAAACAATGAGCCTGGCTCTGTCATAAACTGTTAACACATTCAATTTTGTCTCTTTTATCCCTTCAAAAACCAAAATGAAGAAATGACATGTCATGGTGTGCAATGGTTATGTGAAAGGTATGCTGGAGACTCCAAGAAGCTGCACCTGGCAAACAAAATTTCCAGTGTCTGATGGTATCTCCCAAACTGTCAGAGTGTGTTTATTGAGGTACACTACATAGGAACTTGCAGTTTGTAGCTTTTACCTTCTGTCTTTGGTTAGTATTTGGGATTTCCTTCTTTCCGTAGAGGTCAGGGGTCAACTCATGAGTCCTCCACTTCACCTTTACCATCCATTACACCCACTTTTTTTTTTGCAAGCTAGGAAATCTGCTGTCACAGAGATCTACCATCACAATTTGGCAACAATGTTTTAAATTGTGCAGCAGGATATATCTTTTTTTTTTCATAAACAGCCAACTCAAATGCCCTTTTGGAAAGTTATACAGAAAAAATAATAAATATCTTTCTAACCTGCAGAAAAAATGGTAGAATAAATAATTTAAGCGCATCATTCATGTGCTATTTCTATGGTCACTTAGCTAAAAAAAAAAACAAAAAAAGAACAGCTGAGAAGCTTATCACTGAAGGAAAAATAAATCTTAACACAGTATTGAATTTCTGCCAAAGACTGGCAAGTTTATAGACTCAAACAAAAACAGTAACAACAGTTAAGAAGTGAAGCAGAGTGAACATACCCACTCTGCACTGAAGACTCTGACCCTTGAACCCTGACCCCTGCTTATTGCAGAGGTTGTCAACAACCAAGACTGACGAGCATAGAAAACTATGAGGAAAAAAAGGCCACATTTGTTGCAGGTGTCAGTAACGCAAGGGAATAGTTGTTGTTCATGTTAGAAGAAAAATACATGCATTTGTTGAATAAGATGTGATATCTAACATGCAGTGTTAATCTAATTCTAAAGCTAAGGTTTGGATGTCTAGCCAAGCACAAAGGCTTTGTATAGCACCCACAAAAAGGCTACTTCAAAAACAACTTCTGAAGCGTGTGGAATTAACCTGCTGCAATGCAATTCTCATAAGTTGTCCAACACACATTTCTGTTTCCACTTTTTTCTTTTATTCACATACAAGGGAGCTGGTATTTGACTAGTTTTAGTCTCAGGATTTAAACTTTTTTATTTGATCTTACTTATTCTGTTCCATATTTATTTTTATTCACATCATTGATTTCCCAACCCCAAAGTCCCAGACAGTCCAGTGTGGTTGTGCAAGGGAGAGAGGAGGGCATGTACTTGAACAAAACTCAGTGATCAGTGGCATTTTCTCATTTCTCCAGCACTTGTATCCTTAAGCTGCCTTATCGATGATCCCTCCCTCCCACTATCTTTCTCATTCTTACAGACCCTAAATGCGCCTTCCCTTATTCTCCTGAGGAAAAAAAAACAAAAAACAAAAATGAATCTTCTCGCCTCTGTCTCCTTTAATGATACAAGCGTTCTGATAAAAGCAGGGTTGGCTTCCACCAGACCCTTTCTCTTCACCTCCTCTTTCTCCTTTCTACCTCCAAAGTATTTTGTGTTCCTCAGTTCTTTCGGTAACGATTCTTTGGCTTCTCACCGCAGCCAGTAGCCTCGCAGGAGGACAGGCCAGGCTGTTTGCCAGAGTTAATGCTGCTCAGAAGGGCAGGCAACTCGGTGGTGATTGCCCTCTCAATCTTATCGAGCAGACAGCCTCCAATGTAGGAGCACTGAGCTGACAGGGGCTTGAAGTTGGTGATGGGGTTGATGCCAAAGAAGTCACGATAAGCATCACGGTTGGGCAGGTCAAATTTGCTGACGTTGGTCTTGGCTAGGATGGATTTAAAAATATAGAACTTGTCTGGGTCATCTACAATCTCCTGGAAGACTAACTCAGGATCACTAAAGAAGCTCATCTTCTCTTTGAAGGTCTGCACGTAACGGTCAACCAGCAGGCCATGGATGCGGACACGGATACCATGTTGGCGGATGAAGGCAATCTTGTTCTCCATGCGGTTTTCAATCACCTGGTTGAGATCTTCCAGAAGAGAGATCTCCTCTCGCTTGAAGAGGTCACGGCTGGTGTCAGGTGCATACTCATATGGCCAGAAGGAGCTGACATAGACACGGGGAGGCTCAGTCACATTGATTAGGGGAGCTAAGCTCCAAAAGAGCGCTCCATAAACTCTCATTAAGTCCTGGGTGGCCAGGTTGTCAGCCTTGTTTAGGATGATGCGGATCTGTGACTCGCGACCCTTCAGCTGCCGGAAGAGCATCTCTAGCTCCAGACCAACATCCAGCTTGGTGGGGTCGAACACGACAAAGATCAGGTCAGCACGGTCAATGAACCACTGGCAGACATCATTAAAGGGATAGCCTGCATGAAAGAATAAAATAAGTAACCGTTAGAAATAAACAATGAGCTGTACACAGCTGGCGTCTGAAAAGGTGGAAGTTGAGGGTGAATTTCTTTCTTTTACCTCTTTCCTGCTGCTTGCGGTTCTCAATAATTCCTGGTGTGTCTACAAAAGTCACACGTTCCAACAGCTTATGGGGCATCTCAATACCGATCAGCTTTTCCAGAAAGTTTTGGCCAAACTTCTCCAGGGGAGAGAAGGAGCGAGAGCTGTCGGCTGCCATAACGATACCTTCAACAGAGCGGATCTTTTCCCCATGCATAATTACGGTAAACTCAGAGGTAGTAGGCTCAGCTCCTACAGTACAATATCATAGAGAAAGAGAAGAGGACGTTACCATCTAGGAGAAGAAACAGATTGGAAAACACATTTAACCTCAGATAAAATGCACCTAACTGCACCAAATCTGTGTGATGGTATCAGTCCACTTTGTAATCACAATAACATTCTTGCAGTTACAGACGCAACCCTAAAACATTTCAGAATTTACCATTATTTACTGCTACTTTAAAAAAAGAAAGAAAATCTGTATCATACCTGTGTAGAGCTGGTAGGGGCTGTCATGCAAGCCCAGGAGGTAATTGATCATGGAGGACTTTCCTACACTCCAGGGTCCCAGGAATAGCACCATGGGCTTGGAGGTAATCTCTCCATCTGTTGGACAAGAAGAAGTAACACTGATTACATTCTCACCAGGGTGGGGAAATGGTCGTCTAACCAGTAGTTTAACCAACCATCAATTCAAAAGGTATCCCTGGATATTTTTTGGGGGGAGGGATGAGCTACTTTTAGTTTGAGAGACAATGAAGAGCACATCTGAATAGCACTGCCACTCCCAATCCAGAGCACAGGCCATATTTTACAGGAAAGACAGAAACATGTTTTGAAGCTGTTAGGGTGTTTAATAGCATAAAGGAAATTCATTATATTGCAGCAGCCATATCTTATGACACACGATAAAGTAGTAAACTCTGACAAGACTTTCAGAGTAAGCTGTGTGTCTCATAGCTGTTGTGAGTGGACATGGTGTTTGGGTGGTAGGGTGCAATGTACTATAATGCAATCAACTGATAAAAATGGCAATAAAAGAAGAAAAAAAGCAAAATTTTTAAAAAGCCATTAAGCATCACTCCTGATGCTAGTAGAATTTAAAATGATTTAAAAAAATAAAAATAAAGCGACAAAGTAAACCAGTTCACTCCTAGCTGAACACTGACCACCCTTTCCCACCAGTGTCCCCTCCTCAAACCTGTGTATCCTTTGTTAAAACCAAAGCTGCACATGCAACCCCCTCTATATTTTTACATTTTACACCCAAGCTATACAAAATAATGACAAGTCTCTTTGTAAATAATGTAAATAATGTGCTGTGTAAACACTAACACGCTTAAATTACATTAAGGTTTTGCCACAAAGAGCATTTTTATTTGTCTTTTTATTCACATAAGGCATAAAATGTCTGCTTTCACTTTGACCGCACCCGTCAGTGATGGTATATCGAGTGTCATCCAAAGTGAAACATTCTTGAAATTTGCGACCCACAGAGAGCAAATTTATGAAGACAAATGAAGGGTGAAAGGAAAGGGCCGAGCACTGCAGGCACTGCCATGCACAGGTAAGCTCTGGCCACACCCACCTGTGGCTGAGTCCCCCAGGGTTCGTCCCGGGTAGGCTGTTAGATGAGGGGAGTGGAGGGGATGGGGATGAGTGGAAGACAGGAGAGGGTGGAGTATAGAGAAGTGAAGGGAACAGGAAGGTGGAGGAAAGCTCAGTGAGGGAGTGATTTTTCTACAAGCAACAGGGGGGGATAAAGTAAAAATGTACATAAATGGGTGGGAGATCCAGGCTGAAATCTAGTCCCATATTTGACCTACAAAGTGTCAAATATGTCTGTCAACAGATGGATGATGTGCCTGTGTGGTCAGGTGATAAGGTGAATTTTCTCCTGTCTATAAAAAGTACATGTTCATTTATCATAGGAGCTTAATTTTTTCGCATCCAGGCCAAGCCTGCAAAGCCACAAGAGGGCGAACATTATTTCACTGTGGGAAAGTGGGGTTTTCTGGGCAGTTCAGTGTGCAGCTTGGAGTGCTGAGTCCACTGTAAAGAAACAGGGCACAGTACAATGTGTAACAGAGAAGAAGAAAGACACTACCATTGAACAGTCCTACCCCTTTGAAAAACTGTTAAATCCAAAGTGTGCTTAAACCTGATATAAAGAGAGACTACAGGTAATCTCTGAAGGTTACTTGTTGCCCATTATCTCTGACCAAGAATTAAAAAAAAAAAAAACAACCTCTTGCTGTTACTTATCAGTTGGTGGTGTAATTAAGCCGCATTTGTGCAAACAAGTCAACAAATCAGTCACTAAAGCAACCCAAACAGAAAAATCCACACAAGTGAAACAAAATGCAGCTGCAGCTGAAGCTTCTGATACCTGAGATTTCATGTTGTCTCAGTTCATTGTACTTGTAGGCCTGCTCCATCGGCTTGATGGATGTATGGTAGATCTTCCGCAACCTCTCTAGAGCCGCTAAAGGAAAAGAAAGGATTAAAAAAAGATGTTTGTAAGGCAGATATTGGGACCCACTGCTAGTGTGAAACCTTGAAGATGCCCATCACCATAAGAATATATTGACCTCTTATATTTAGTGTACACCTCCGAAAGTGTAAGCTAAAGGGAAAATTAAAGCAGTCACCTGTTGGATATGCTTCTTTCAGCTAACGTCAGGCTGTTAACATGCAGTTACTTTTGTCCATATCCACTGAACTATCTATCTGAACATCCTCACCTGCATAGTCTCCTGCTTTTTCCTCTGTCGCAAGCCGCAGTGTCTCGTCAATGTGAGATCTGTCTCTAAGGACGAAAGTAACATCTTCTTCTTCTGCAGAAACATCAAGAACAAAAACAAAACTGAGCTTGGTTCAAGACCTCAGTGCATGTCTTAAATGGTTGGATAAAGTTTTAATGAAGTAAACGCAGGTGGTCAGATTTGCCGGAAAGGCATTCCAGTGACAGTTTAATAATGAAGTGCACATTAGGTTTGTTGACAGCTGCCATACATGTTCAATAAAGCTTTGCTACTACATGATGCTAATTCTGGACAAAGATGAATGAAAAAAAAAAAAAAACACTTGATGGCAGTTTTGTACTGGATGCAAACAGTGATTTCAGACAAAGCCGGATCAAATGTTTCAGTATGAGCCTTGATATTATCTTCAGCTCTTTGCTGACACTATACAGAACAAAACCAGGAAAAAAAAAGCAGAAAATAATCAGTCTCTGAATCATTTTTGCTTTATTCTGAGAACTTCATTTCTCTGATTTTAACAAGATAAGTTTGGAAATTAAAACACCTCCCCTTGCACAATCAATTAACTGAACATTCTGATTTGTAGTTACAAGTATCTAAATATTAGTATACTTTAAACTTTTTGGATTACATTTTTGCCCCACTATACATTGAGGGCAAATATTTTGGGATGTAGTGCCTTCCTCAATGACACTTCAACATATGAACAGCAGAAGCTCTGAACTGACCCTCTAACTGTTAGTGAAGTGGACTAAATAGTAGCCAATCTAAGGTGCCCCTTTCTTTGTGCTATCAATTGATGTGTATTTAGCAATATTTTACCAGCCCTTCTTTAAAGGAGATAGTTGTTAAGTTACATCCACATATAGCCAGAAATGTGTTGTTTGAAACCAACATTTTACACATCAATATACAAATTTTAACTGAGCTACAAGCTAGTTTCATCATGTTCAGTTTTTGTATATCAGTTATGTGTGCGTGTGTGTGTGTGTGTGTGTGTGTGTGTGTGTGTGACAGAGAGAAAGAATGAGCAAGAGAAAATATTTGCTCACCAGTCATGTCCACTTTTGAACATGTCGGATTACTTAGATCACAGCTGTTAGTACAATCAGGTCTTAATTTAGAAAGCAAACGCTGAAAATAAACAAAGACATGTGTTTGGCATCACCATGGGCTTTATAACAACAGCAAAGATAAGACAGACTGACAGAGAGAGGGACTTCCCCAGTTTCATAACAGACCAGGAGGAGAACTCAAAGCCGGACTGAGTGTTCCCAACGATAATATGTATGAGACAATGGTGTGCAATCCTCTGTCTTTTCTTGTCTATATTTATCCACCAATCACAGACTCATCAGGCTGTGAAGCCTGTCCTTGTGTGCCCAGGCCTCAGAACAGGCCCCCCCATAACACCTCCCACACACCAACCTGCTACGAGAGATATATATAGCAGCAATTGGGAAGTCTTCCTGGTTCGCACTTCCGTGTCCTG
Organism: Paratilapia polleni; assembly: GCA_015106735.1. NCBI lineage: Eukaryota > Metazoa > Chordata > Actinopteri > Cichliformes > Cichlidae > Paratilapia > Paratilapia polleni. The sequence continues at coordinate 3,535 of VUQI01047092.1, read as the reverse complement.
GGAGGTTATGGGTCTAAGCGTCCAAGCTACCAGACACTCCCTTAATAGAACTGTTAAAGAATTTCAAAGGTATTTACAGCATGGAATATTGACGCTGATATAGTAGCAGCTGCTGAATTATTAACTAGAGTCATTCAGATGTAAATAAGACTGTGGAAAGCACTGAATATTGATGTTATTCTTAGACACATTACATGCATACCTTCTGTCAGCACAGCCCAGTTAAATTCAGTTTACTGGCACTGGAAATGGCTCAAATACATTCATCTTAAAACAACATTTAAAAAAAAGTTAATGTAACCTCGTATAACCTCCTGCATATTACCCGAGCTTCTCAGCAAGAAACTGACAAAAAAATACATGTTTTCATTGCAGTTCTATAAAACCAATGCTACCTGCATGGAGGATCAGCAAAAGCATGAAAAGTTCGTGCACTTGCTTGCAGCACAACCCTCTGATCTCAGCTGGACTTTGTAAAGAAATGATCATTTCTGGGAATTTATGTAATGCTCATCAAAAACTGGGGTGGAGCAAGGTTACTTGAATGGGAAGATAAAAGAATTCTTTTCCAGATTAGAAGTGCAGACATCGAGACAAAACTGATCATTTTATGTGCAGTGCTGAAAAATTACTGTTTGAAACAGGTCCAATATACTGTATAGTACAGAGTACTATTTTTTTCGTAGATATTGCCACTCTTTATGAGAAAGCTGTAAGGCAGTAAGCTTTGGTTGGTGTGAGAAGCACAAGAAATCAGAAGGTGACTTAAATATTCATCTAAAAACTCAACTATGCTTTCCACAGCTCAGCCATGGTGCTCCCTCAACCAGAAAGTTTCTTTTTTTAATTCCACGGCCAAAGCAACACTAAGAAAATGTTTATCACAATAAAGCAGAATTAAATTAAGACATTCTTTCAAACGTCTAATGATAAATTCTAGATCAAATTCCACGCTCTGCTGCTGTAGCATCCTGCACCGCAGCCTGGAGTAAAGCCACGGGCCATGTGGTGAATGACTTCTAGTGTTTCTGGCCAAGCATCAGAATGGCACGTCGCTTTGGCCGAAACCAGTGGTGCATCAAATGACAAGTAAAATCATCCGAAGGCCTGTTTGTTTACAAGCCTGAAGCAAACTTATGTTTATATTTATGAGCCTCCAGTCTTTTAAATTTACTCACATTCAATAAAACGACCTGAGCTCAATATAAGTGTTTCTCATTCATGAAAAATGCAGGCTGCATTCTGATCACAGGAATCCAAATGGAGCATTTCAGTATGTGCACGTACACAAATAATAAAGGACCACAAAAGATTCCCCCAGAATTGCATGTCTCTAAGGCTTTAACTGAAACCCCAAAAGTTTCTCCTTTACTGTGTGGCAGCAGTGACACACTGCTGATTCTCACCAAGTCAGCCTGCTAAAAATAAGCCTGTGTAATGTTGCTGCCGCCACAATGCAAGAACAAGAGAAACGAAAAGGTTAGTAGCCAGAATAAAAGGAGGGTATGAGTAACACTGCAGTCCCTGAAAGAAACAAATTCATATACTGTATGTGGTCACGTATGTTGACACAATTTACTGCAGAATATTGTGGAAAGAAAGGAAGTCTTTCTTAAGCAGCTGAGTCAATAACAAATGGGTGTCATCTTTTCTCGCATGTGACCTCCTGATGGCAAGTGTGCCATGTCTTTATTCTAATGGCTTAAAACACTGAAAGCAGTGATACAGGAATGTGAATTTATGTAAATCCTGTCAGGTTAAATTGTTATAATTATAATATATAGCCTACTGCACATATGCACTAAATGCACTAAAGGAACACTGTTTCACAGTGTTTGGTAGTGTGGAAAAATTAAACCTTTTGGGAAGCAATCAGAGGCGCATGTGAGAAGAAATTCCACTAGACACAAAGCTACACATGTCTAATTGGTTTGTATCCAGAAGACTGCAGCTAAAATTAAAATGAACAAATCAATGAACCTTTTCAAGAGCCAAAAAGCTAATAGATTTGTTTTGGGGGAAAAAAGAAAAAAAAAAAAAACTAATACAACATATGTTACACACTGGATAAGTTAAATTATGCCAAACCTTCCACTAGAAAGAAAAACATACCAATAAAAATAAAAGCAAAAACAAAAAATAAAGTGTGGGGGCCTTTTCAAAAAATTCTTTTTTGAATTGATGAAGATTTTCTTTTCTTGTGCGAATTTGTACACGTCTGCTGGGATGTGGATTGCTGTGTGTGGAAAGGGTTCACTGTCTTTGTTTGTCTTGTTGTTGCTAGTTTATATTGAAAAATTGGTAAATGTATTGTGTTGGGGGGGAAAGCAGACTTTATAATATATCAGGTTTAGCTTGGACAATAACTAGAGCCTGTGCAAGACTGCTTGTGTTCATATGACCTTTAGAAACGCCAGCAAGTGATGTCATCTGTTTGTGATCCATGGCGGCCATTTTGCAACTTTGACAGATAGCATTGCACAGCTCAGTTGCATTTGAAACTGAGCCACCCAGAAAGATTGCTCAGGTAATCTGAATAAACACCTGTTAAAGGTTTTGGACAGAATGTGATTATATTTCAAAATAGAGGGGATGTGCCCTCTGATGAAACCCATCAGAGGGCAAACAGAATGACTCCACTTGGGCACTAAAGTGGCTTTTGATGACAAGATCCCATCTCTTCCACATTGTATCACGCTATCATTGCGGTACACAAGGATTACGCATGCTTCTGTAACTTGACTCATCACTCAGAAGAGTCATGTCTTTTAACGCCACCTCCTTGAGCGGGCCTTAACGGCTGTGAACTTGTTAACACCTTCCAATCCAGTCAATCCCTAATTGAGGCCGTGCAACAGAGCTCTGCAAAGATCAGAGAGGTAATGTTGCCTGTGGACAGCGGGCCTTGCATCAGCGCTCAAAATTAACCCTGAAGGCGACAGGAGAGCTGAACCCTGTCCTCACAGAGCTCGTTGCCACACAACCCTACCAGAGTTTGGAGAAACATACCGGTGGCATCGGCACATCCTGTTGAAGATTTAAGCCTACCGCTGCGTCAGAAGCAGAGTAAGTTATTCCTCAACTATACGTATAGTCCTTGTGACCTATCAGTGATTAAAAACAAATCTGAAAATATGAAGAGCCATACCTTCTACACAGAAATGTGTTTCACTTTTCCATTTAATTGAATTAACCCATAAGGACTGATGAATGAACAGAGTTTGTAACCGCAAGGCTGCCTTTTTTTTAAACAAAAAGAAGACTTCTCTGTACTTCCCTGAAATTAGAGTTAAGGGAGGTGCAAATTATATGCTGAATTCAAAGATGTATTTAATTTATTCATGGAACTAGTGAATATCTTAATGTGTGTTATGTTCCTATGCACGTGTGTGCTGATATGTATCTGTAATTACACAGTGTTTAATGAGCATCTGTATATCTGTGGAAGCCCCTCATGTTCTGCTTCCTCCATCACAGTGAAGGTAAAATGAATTAAAGTGAAGATGATGAGGGCAGCAGCCCTGGAACCCTCATT
>VUQI01047091.1:2486-17406 GCA_015106735.1 Paratilapia polleni | reverse complement strand
TTCAGGCCTATGATATTAGACGAACAATCGCAGAAACAAAACGAGCTGGAACAACCAAGATGGGAACAGATGGCACGTAATTGCCTGGTGGAGGAAGCCAGGGAGTCAATTTTTACCCGTCCTGGGGGAGTTGCAGTTGCAAGGAGGAAAAAAAAAAAAAAAGTGCAGGTGCATTTGTTTTGATCAGCTATGGCCTGAAGGAAGCATCTGAAAAATATTCATCACACGCACATTAGGGAGAGGAATTTAACAAAAGCTTTGCGGGCGAGACCTGGGATGCAATGGTGAGCTTTCATCAGGGCAAAGAGGGAGATGTGTGGTTGAGTCAACAGCAGCAGATGCATCACAAATTAATATCACACTGAAGTGTTGCAAAAACTGTCAAACTTTCAGATGGTAGCAGTCTGTCCTAAAATTTTACCAACCAGATTTTATTAGTTTAGGAGTGAGTTATTTCTCTGTGTATCTATCAGTTTAGATATTTTTTTAAAAATCCTTAAGAAAAAAAATCAGAACTTTAGTTGCACTTTTATATAGTATACAGTGGGTAGTGTGTCAACTTATACTTTTCTGATTGGATATCTACAACTCCCTCTCAGTTTATTATTTTACTCTCTTCTCACAAATAATATTTTCAATACTTATAATTAAGTATAATTGAGTTGAGGAAGTATTTCCAAACTACTGAACAGTGTATGATTGCTTGAGGCTAAATAATTGTTGAGATTCTGAAAAACATTTTTAAAGAATAAATGGAAGATGGATTTATACTGCCTCAACAATGACTTATAAACTAAAATTATCCACTCCATCATGATCAAACCTTTTAAATGTCACAGAACACAGACTACTTTATTTTAATGGTTATATTACATAAAACTAGGCTACACGTTGAACATCTCAACTCTGCCATAAAACCGAAATAAAAACATGTATAATGACAGAAAAATCTGGAACACCAAATTAATTTCTATATTATCAAAACTAGGTTTCATGCTATACATTTATATGTGTGTGTGTGTGTGTGTGTGTGTGTGTGTACTTAAGTTGAGCGTATTAGCATGACACTTGCTATTTAGCACTAAAGTATAGCAGCAAAGTATAGCAGCAGGCTGATGGAGGAACTGAAATGCTAATTTTCAGTTTTATGGAAATATGTTGATATATTTCAGTGGATAAGCTTTCTTTCTCAGAGTTAGATGAGAATATTCATACTACTAACAATTCTGTGTGGGAAGTATGAAGCTACAGATAGCAGCTGGTAAGCTCAGTTTACTACAGTGCGTTAGAAATGGCGGGAAACACCAATAGCTCTTTCTGAAGGTAACAAAACTAAAAGCGCCTCTCAAACACATTATTTCTCATTTGTAAGTAAGAACAACCAGTTATGGTTTACATGTGGAACTCTTTCTTAGCTAAGGAGCAGTGACTTTCTGCTGCTCTCATATTATGTTAGTTATTAGCTAATAGTATTAATGGTAATAGTTACTATCCTACCAGTTTATGAGTGTAACCTATATATAACCTAAATTTGCAGTCTATGGTTGATGACCTTTTATTACACTTTGATAGCTAGGCCATCTGTTACCAGTTTTTATGCTAAGTGAAGCTAACCAGCTGCTGCCTCCAGCTTTATATTAACCTCACAGATAGGAGAGTCGTATCAACCTTGCAGAAAGCAAAGAAGCATATTTCCCTAAATGTCAAACCAACCAATATCCATTTAAAGTAAACTGTGAACTTCAGGTTTTTTTTTTAAATCATATCAGACCTTTATCATATTTTGCTGCTGCAAATTTAGGTTTTATTTCTATGAAAATTATTTGTTTCAAGAAATGTGTTTACTTAATCAGTCTGATGCAAGTTCTGCATAAATTTATACTGCAGGGACTACAAAGCCGGATAACACTATTTGTCTGCACCCACTTCATCCTTGGACATGAATCAGTCACATACTGTACTGAGATGAATTCCTTTTCCTCGGTCCTCTAAGCTCTGACCACATCTGTTCAATTACCAGCATGGAAAGTGCATTACCATTGGCTTTGTTGTTGGAGATGCTTGATTTTCTTAGTAAAAAGCAGATGAATTTATAATGTTGTGATCCCCTCTGTTGTGAATCTCTTCAGCGAACCGAGGCCCAGGATCAGAATAAGCATTTTGATGAGCTATAGGCCGTCTCTTCTTTTTACAATCCCAAACTTGCGCAGCCTGCCCAATATCAAACTAATAAATTACAGCCCCCGTCTCCCACATAACTCACTGATAAATAAAAAAAGGGTCTGCCATAGTGTGCAGCTGTGACCCAGGGTTACCTAGCAACAGGTCATGCCCAGACGTGATGCACAAGGTAGAGATACACCTCTAAGGAGAAGGAGAGGAGGGAGGGATGGAGGTGGAGGGGATGGAGGAGTAGCAGTAGGGAGGGAGGGACGGGTCTCATCCTCACTCTCTATGACCCTTGACAGATAGAAAACGCACTCAGAGGAAACGGCGTGTGATTGACAGGGATATTTGAGGAACCTGAGACTCCTTGGTTTCTCCATTACTGTTTGCGGGCTGGACTACGAGCTGTCATATGTCTGCAAGAAGTATGCAGAAAAACACATGTAGTATAAGGCTGACAAGTCCTATGATAATATATCTGAATAGACATTCAGCTGAGGAATCTCAGCAGAGACTGAATTCATTTGTATTCTCTACAACTCTATTTGATGTTTATCATAAAGAAACCAATCAGATTATGCTCTTCTTAATTCCCTCTAAAGAGTCCCCTTGTCTCTTCTTCTATCTCCTGTATACATGCAGTACCACACATGGAGAAACACATTCGCCACACCGAAGTACACAATCAGCTTTTCAACCTCAGCGCCTAGAGAATTATCTGATGAAAACCCTAACTGACAGGCCTAAAAAGATTGAGCAATAGCACTAGAGACACACAACCACAGCGGTGTACAATGTCTTTGCCAGAACAGTGCGGCATGGAAATGAGTGTTCAGTCCAACACCCCCCGCCCTTCCTCTGTTGCCTGTGCGACAAACCCTCAAGGGGACTCTGCAGCTGTGTGGGGTTAGCACATGGTCGAGTTAGGGGCCACACACACAAATACACACACGCGCACACAACCTGACAAATACAGCCTTTGGTCTTTGTAAATATGGAATATTTATGCTACATAAACTGTAATAAGTGTCCTTTAATGGGAAAATTTTCGAGGGATGATTTCCAAAAGGCTGAATGCTGCTGACAGACAAAGCAGCTGTCACTGTGATTCTCTCTCTTTAAAGCTGCTATAATCCATATTTTTATATTAACTATTTATCTAATAACTATGTTTCAATAAATAAAACTCTAAAGGGCATTTCACATACAACGCAACAACGGCACTGCTGTGCTCTGAAACCCATTCTTTTCTATGGCTTGCGCCATGGAAGAACGGTTTCCCGCTGCGTTGAGCAAAGCGCTGCACGGCGCAAGTGAGCTGGCCGGGGAGCACTCGCATGTTGAACTTTGACTGCGGCATGGTGTAACAAACATTCGTGTGACAAATAGAAATGCAGAATGACAGGTAGCAGGTGCATACAGAACATGTAAAGACCATGAGCAGACGAAAAAAAAGACATAGTACAGGTAGAGCGCAGTGGCCAGCACAACACAAATTTTGGGCCTTTCGCTCAATCTAGCAGTCTGTATGAAAGGGCCCTTATTGTACACTCCATGCTAAGCACAAAACAGCAAACACAAAGAGTAGGTGGCTAGCTAGTAAACATATGTGAAGATTTAACAGCGAAAGAGTCAGATGCAACCATATTTTCAGTAATTGTTGTAGGCCAGAACAGAGCTAAAAGGAGAATAATACACTTGCACTCACCAAGCTGTCAGAAATTCAACTTTGGATGAATTAAAAGGACAACCTGTTAAGATAGCCCAACATTAGACAGAATTGTCCACTTGTCAGACTATTGGCTTCTTTCAGTGTACTAAAACTGATGTCCATTTTGGAGGGAAGAGACCAACATATTTGCCTGAATCCTACATCATATATAGTCTACACCGATGCGTAACAATCTGAACATAATGGTTTGGCAGTGGTTTTAAAAGTGAGCCATGAAACTGAAAACAGTTTAGCATCTTCTTTCATTTTCTCTTTAATAGAAATGGCTCTGGGGTGCTGCTAACAAGTGAGCACTGGTCATTTAAAATATACCTGCCACTGCACACTGCTTAAAAATGCTAATCCTACCATGGCACTGATTGGCTAACTGTTAATCCTCCTGCAGCAGTCTGATTTTTTAATCGAGAAACCACTGATTCACAGTGCCAGACAAATCAGTCAAATCAGTGGATTGGATGGATTCAAACAACCCTTGAGTAGTATTTTATTTGGGGATGGGTCCTAAAAGTAATGCTAATGCGGTGCTGGATGTGTAAGTGAGGCACTTTATGCTAACTTTTTTAGCAGGGATGTCTTTTTTTTTTTTTTTCTTGTAGCGCAGACTGGAAGTTAGAATCGCTCTGATTACCTTAACAAAAAACCAGCAGGCTTTTTGATTATTAAATAAAATAAGCAGGAATTAAAAGTTTATGATACTTAACACATAATGTTTAGCAAGGTTTAGTAACAGATGCCACTTAAATAATTTCTGAAGTTTAAAAGCAATGAGAAGACATCAAACGCTAACGTTAAGCTGTAAACAAACTACTCCGCTACATGACTTTAATGTCACCACCACTGAGGTCATGTGTTCAGTGTGATGACGCTGAATGTCCCTAACAATATCTGTGGTCTTAATTAATTACTTGTTAGCTTGATATGAAACAGCTTCAATATGCATGACTGGGGTATTTATATACATGATTTTCACTCACCGGCCACTTTATTAGGTGCACCTTGCTGGTATCACCCCTTTTGTCTTCAGAACTGCCTTAATTCTTCATGGCATGGATTCAACAAGGTGCTGGAAACATTTCTCAGAGATTTTAGTTCATATTGACATGACAGCATCACACAGTAGCTGCAGATTTGTTAGCTGTGAATCCATGATGCAAATCTCCTGTTCCATGACAACCTAAAGTTGCTCTATTGGACTGAGATGTGCTGACTGTGGAGGCCGTTTGAGTACAATGAACTCACTGTCATGTTCAAGAAACCAGTTTTAGATGATTTGAGCTTTGAGACATGTATTATCTTCCTGGAAGCAGCAATCGGAAGATGGGTACACTGTGGTCATACAGGGATGGACTTGGTCAGCAACAATACTCAGGTAGGCTGTGGCATTTCAGCGATACTCAGTTGGTGGTATGGGGCCCAAATGTCCCCCCACACCATTACACCACCACTAGCAGCAGCCTGAAGTGTTGATACAATGCAGGGTGGATCCATGGTTTCATGTTGTTACACCAAATTCTGACCCTACTATCCAAATGTCACAGCAGAAATCAAGACTCATTAGACCAGGCAAAATTTTTCCAATCTTCTGTTGTCCACTTTTGGTGAGCCTGTGTGAATTGTAGCCTCAGTTTCCTGTTCTTAGCTGACAGGAGTGGCACCCAGTGTGGTCTTCTGCTGCTGTAGCCCATCTGCTTCAAGGTTTGATATATTGTGCGTTCAAAGATGCTCTTCTGCATACCTTGATTATAGCAAATGATTTTTTTTTAGTTCCTGTTGCCTTCCTATCAGCTCAAAGCAGTCTGGCCATTCCCCTCTGACCTCTGGCATCAACAAGGCATTTTCGCAGAGAGAACTGCGCTCACTGGATATTTTCTCTTTTTTGGATCATTCTTTGTAAACCCAAGAGATGGTTGTGAGGGAAAAATCCCAGTAGACGAGCAGTTACTCGTGGCATTAACAATCACGCCACGTTCAAATTAACTTAAATCACCTTTCTTCCCCATTCTGATGTTCGGTTTGAACTTCAGCAGGTCATCTTGACCATCTACATGCCTAAATGCATTGAGTTGTGTGATTGGCTGATTAGATGTTTGTATCAACAACCAGTTGAACAGGTGTCAGTAAAGTGGCCGGTGAATGTATATTATAGAACAAAACATCTGAAAATGTCTGAAGCTTGTGTTAACCACAAGACCTTATTTTAGACATCTAAACCAAAAACCAGTTTTAAAAAAAAGCATTAACTTTGAGACAAGGGAACCCAAGTGCAAAGATGCTAACTCATTTCTTGTTTTTTGGACTTCTTGCGACACTCAGTAACCATAAAAAATAATAAGACTGAGTTTGTAGCTTTTGTGTGCTGCCCTCAAGTGGCCAAAATTTGTTAATGCTGCTTTAAGTACATTTCTGTTTTGTATCTTAATAATAAATCGTAGCTCCAGTTCATACAAGTGAACTCTGTTTCTCCTATTAAACATGAATGGAGGTATGTGTTCATGTAGTTTTCTGGTTTCCACCTAGCACTTAGAATGTACACCTCTTCGTGCAGTTAATGGACAGCTTACTCGCGTTGATAATTCATAACTAACAAACATGACGGATGCCATCATGAGCTGTGATGGATGCCCATGAGTAAAATGGGCATCCATCACAGATGCTAACAACTGTGATTAAAAATACATAATCCGCAAACGGTCCCCTGATACTGCCGTCAAGCCATTTTGGGCCTAATTGCAATTGGTCTCCGTTATGATCAAAGGCAAGTCACACCTGCTCGCCTTTAGCTTGCGTTTCGCCGATTACACTTTCAAATTTCATCAGCGTCCAGTGGATAGATATGAAATTACGGGATAAACCTGTTTACTTGTGGTCAATACCATCACAATCCCATCTTTTTTCCACTGCGTCCAATCTGTCCGTCTGCCTCACACCTTGTTTTTCTGCTCTCGCGTTCGAAATCCAATCAAGTGTTTCATAGCGCGTTGGACAGCAGAGAAAGTCCGTAAACAGGTTAAAGAAAGAGCAGCCGTGAAAGACACAGTAGACCTCACAGTCCTGATACAAACATAATACAGAACAGACAGCTGAGCCATGCTGCCCCTCCTCCCCCCACCCTCCCCTTTCTCTTCACCTTACACACCACCTGTATCTCATGGGGTGTGCGAGTGACAAAGCATCAAGAGGAAGAGTACCAAGTCCTCACTCAGAATGGTTTGCACCCAGCGCTCACCCAATTTGCACCTCTCCCTTTCCTGCAAACCCCACCCAGGATCCCCTGGTGACAGCACCATGCTAACCATCACCTCCCTGCTGGCATGACCATGTGTGTGTTTGTGTGTGTGTGTGTGTGTGTGTGTGTGTGTGTTTGTGTGCACTGAAGAGAGTGGAAGAAAGCAGAAGAGCACGTGTGGTATCCTTGGGGGAAGCAGTTTTAGACCTTCAGACTGGGTACATTTTTGCAAGGGGATTTTCATTTTGTTCCATCCTTTCTTTTTTTTTTTTTCCTTCAAGAGACAAATGTGAAAAAGAACTTGGCTTTAAGGTTAAAATGAAGAGTAGGTTAAAGGTAACATTTTTAAAGGCTTTGAAGTTTGGCATGACTTTTCCAGTTCCCAGGGTCAGTTTTATTGTGTGCCTGCATTTCAGACTAACATTCCCTCGCCTTCCAGTCTACCACCTTCTGCCAGTCACAAGCCATCTGATCCTCACCCACCTACACTCCTGCACCTTCTTCTCTTCATTAGCTGCAGAGTATATAAGCACATACCAGTCAGGCTTCCTGCTCTCTTACGTCCATTTGCTGTTTTTGCACTGCCTGTTTGGACTGATCTGCTAAATGCTGCTTTGTACTTTTTTTTTTTTTTAAATCTAGCTTGCTTGCTTTCCTCTGAATCATTGTCTCATAATAATTGGGCAATTCTGGTCCTAACATTTTACCTCTAGAGCACTTCTTGTCGAGCTCTTCCCATTGTCTATACAATCATGCTCCTCAAAAGGGATTTTCTACTTCTGACAGAAAACTAGGGACCATCTTTTGATGGGTCCACACCAACTGCAGAGCCTGTCAACATGTTAACATTCTGAGTACATGAGTACTTAGTCATTGGTACGATATTACTATGGGTCACAGGGTTCGTTTGAGCTTTGATGGGGACACATTAACAGGTTAGTCTGGGAGTCCTTCCCTTAGCAAATTTGTGCATCAAAAGCATTGAATTTTTATGCACCATTTTGTAGCTTTTCTGTATCAATTTATGGTAGAAATGTCTGGAATGCAACAAGGCTTTCTGCATTGAGGCATTCTATATTGCTTAAAAAGAAAGATAAACTTAGCACAAAAAGTAAGGAAATTTGTGTTTGGTCACCTATCTCTTTGTTGTAACAATGCTTCTTAGCAATAAATCTCATACCGTTGGAAAGCCTGTTTATTTCCCTTTAAATGGTGCCACATTTGTAAGGAAAATGCATTTGTGGGTTGAGCAGCAGAGTTGAGTATGTGGGTTGCCCCCATGAAGAACAACAAATCTTCTCTGCCAATGCCAAACAGCTTACTCTTAAGGGTTAAGGAAAGATCATGGACCAGTGTTTTACCTTGCCATGCTTAACCGTAATCACACTTTAGCCATTATTTATTTGCCATAATCATGAACTGTCTCTAACCTGAATTCTTCCACAGTTCGACACTCATATAGCAGAAGCTGAGAATGTAAAAACACTGAAATTCTACATTAAATGAAACAATTATGATGGAAAGATGTCTAGGATTTGGCACAATCATCTTTTTTGAGTGAATTTCCATGTTTAGCCCCATAGTCCTTACTCAGCTGCAAACTCTGAAGCTCTCATATAAGACCATAAACATGCTGCATGCTCCAGACCAACTTTTTATTGATCAAAATTAGCAGTAAGTGGCTCAATGGGGCAAAACTCTGCTGCTGGGGACAAACAAATCTGAATGACTGCTCTATCTGAAGAGACAGTTTGGAGACGCTAACAAATCCTGAGTGCTTTCGAAAGAGTGTCTCCTATTTACTTTGATGGCGGCAGATGTGGAATGAACACCAAGCACAACTTGCCAATCACAGCACAGATTGTTTGACTGTTAACTTGGGAAACTTGCATCCTATTGTACATATTAAAAAATGAGTTTTTTAGGCATTTTAAACAGTTCAGGCATTTTGTATTTAGCTTCCTTTTCAGTTGGTTCCCATTTTTTCCTTCCCAAAATAAAATACTTGGTCACAACTACGCCGTCTGTCAGTCACAACCCAGTTAAGCAAAGAGACAAACCGTAGTGGGCCACAGCTGCCAGCTATTACACAAAAATTAAAGCTTGATTTTACAGTTAGAAGCTTAAATTTAGTGTTTACTCACACAGAAACAGCTTTAAAATTTGGCATATAAGTAGAGAGCTTTTAATGTAGCATACAGAATGTGTTTATCGGAAATATGTGAACACGTTTGTCAGTGGCAGGATGATGCCCTACCAAAACTTATGTTACTGTCGGGGCAGCTGCTTTGCAATAAGAAAAATTTTAAAAAAAACAAAAGAAAATCTGCACCCTCACTGAGCTGAGCCCCAACTTTAGGTAACGAGTAAAGGGGCAGAAAAAAAAACATCCTAAAAATGCTCACTGACATGTTTTGAAATGATGTACCTACTGTACGTAAGGCCCGTTTAAACATCTTGACAGGATTAGAGTGGAGTTAAACTGCTTTGCGGGCACAGTTAATTGAAGCGGATGAGGTTTTTAATAAAGCGTGCAGTGTTAGCAGCTGACAAATGGCTCGGCTGACACACAGGGGAAATTGCATTTAATGGCATCAGGTATGTGCTTTGCTGGAGCTTATCACATTACACTGGCGGGTGCACACACACACAGACACACAAACACACACACACACACACACACACTTGTACTCACGCTACTCATGCATATGTGCATAAACACACACACCCTGCTTTCATCTATATTTGTGGGTGGGTGTGTGCATGCATGTTGGCCTACACAAACACACACATGAACACAATAATTTACGCTCACCTGAGTCCATCAAGGTGTTTTCCCTCATGGATTTTGATTATGGTTCAGTAGGATGCCTCATGTGGAACAGATAGTTGAAGTAGGTAGGTTGGTTTGGTAGAGAGATGGACAGACTTACTTACCCCATTGCTTTAACTCTACAGGAAGAGCTTTCTGCATCAAGATTCATTTCGTCTCAGCATTTTCTGACTTCCCCAGCCAATCACAGTCAGTCTACCAAAGGCTCATTTGTCCTTATACGAAAGTTGGAAATCCCAGGAATCCCTTTTATATTATATTCTACCCCCTCAGCATCATTTTCCAACTCACAGAGGCAGTTGGGGTGGTGGAAGGTACGATCATGCAGACTTTCACTCAGGAGGCAAGAGTTTGTGTCCTGTCCAGGACCACTTTTCTTTTTTGCACGTCATTTTACTTTACATTTTCACTCTATAATTTCAGAAATAGGGGTACGGTAAAAGTCAGTTTCTGTCCATAGATGTACAATCTACACACATGTACCCACATGACTAATTACTGGACCTCAAGGTGACTACATATTTGCACCATTTCATCTAGATTTTAAGTTATAGTAACAGAAATTAGGTAAAATATTCAATTTACTAATAGATTTTAAAGTTTTACTGTTTAAAACATTCAGACAATTTTGTGAGTTTGTTCTCCCTGTGTCTGATGGGTTGTCATTGGGAGTCCTGGTTTCCTCCCACAGTCCAAAAGCAGGCAGTTTAGCTTAACATGGCATTCTAAATTGGCTGTAGTTGCAGATGTGAGATACATAAAGCTTTTAGCGGTCACTAAGACTCAAAAACTGTTATACAATTGCCAGTCCATTTCTAAATGAATGAATGAATAATAACAATAAATTAAGGGGTACCCCATATCAAATTTTTCACCTTTTCTAAAAGGTCATTTTTGTACTTTTACATTAAAGTAATACAGTTTTCACAGAATGATCTCTGTAAGGTATTAACCACAAGTGTATAAATAAGTACCCTGTCGAGGGTACAATGGAAGTACCTTAGACGGTACCACCCCAGTGACAAGCTGTTAAAGGTACAATTAGGCACTTTATTTCTGAGAGTGTAGCTTTTCACACACTACTTGTTTAGGTTTAGGCATTAAATTAGGTCTGGCCACTAAAACGTCTTGGTTAGGTTCAGGAAAAAAATCATGGTTTGAGTTCAAATAGACACTTTCACTACGTAAAACACACATTCAATTCAGTTTAATTCAATTTTATTTATATAGCACCAATTCAGAGTTCCTCAAGCCACTTTATATTGCAGGGCAACAAGCACTTGGGGATGGTGGGAAGGAAAAACTCCCTTTTAACAGGAAGAAACCTCTGGCAGAACCAGGCTCAGGGAGGGGCAGCCATCTGCCACAACCGGTTGGGGGACAGAGTTTAATAGTAACTAATGACTAAATGCAATAGTGGTGTATAAACACATGGAGAGTGAAAGGAGGTGAGTGAAGAAAAAACTCTCAGTGCATCATGGGAAGCCCCCAGCAGTCTGAGCCTATAAGTGATGGTTCAGGGGTCACCTGATCCAGCCCTAACTATAAGCTTTGTCAAAAAGGATAGTTTTAAGCCTAATCTTAAAAGTAGAGAGGGAGAAGAGGGGGACTGAAAGCTGAAGGCTCTGCCTCCCTTTCTACTTTTAGAAATTCTAGGAACCACAAGTAAGCCTGCAGTCTGAGAGTGAAGTACTCTACTGGGACATTAAAAGGCAAACCTATCCAATCTGCAATAAGCTTCTTTGATATTTCTTTGGTTACCTTGGGTTGGTGTGGAATCGGGAGATCAGTGGTTCAGTAGCCACATAGAAAGTCCACGACACTTACCCCAAATGGCCCTTGATGCATCCTTTAAAGTGTGTGATAGTTAAAGCGCTTAAACGCATGGAATTAAGTGTTGTAGGGGTAAATGCAGCTTGCAGTGTAGAAGCCTAGCAAAGTACTATATAAATACTAGTCCATTCCACATTTTGGCTTTGTCGGTTACCATGGTTACACATTCAGCTACAGTGACAACACTACTCTTATGCCCATGGCCACAATGCGTCTATTTGAGACACAGTTGGACTCCTACTGAAGTCTACTGAACTGTTGAAAAATGACACTAAAGGAGTACCCAGTGTGGCAGAATGTGGATCAGAAGGTTCCTGACCAGGTGTTTGTATGTGACGAGCTGGGACTGAAACCAGGTTGGAGTAAGTGGCACATTTTGTTAAGGACCCATTTCTGCAGCAGATTAATACAAAATCATGCTCTAGTAAGCATTTCCACTATAATATGAATGTGTTTGAGGGTTTGGATACAAACACAGTACTTGTCAATAAGAGAGTGCCTTTGCTACTGGTGGGGTGCTACTGGCTGATGTAGATGATGCATGTCAAAGTAGCACCCATATAAATGGCAGGTCCCAAAGTTTTCCAGCAGAGCATTGCTTTATAACAAGCTGATCAGTGCTGTTCATTCTGTCAGTTATACTGTTTCAGCTTAAGGGTGTACGATATGCTATCAGGAAGTAACGAAAGAGGTGGTTTTAATCATTTTAAAGCTACATGAGGAGAAAGCTGTACTACTCACTACAGTGAGAAAATTATTATAGTGTTAACTGATTAGCCACTGAACATAATGAAAACATAAAATGTTGATTGCCATTTCTTTTAAGAGGTTATGTGTCTATTTCTTCCCAGTAGTTTTGTTTCTGGATTCGCTGAATGTCATAAAGGCAAGAAACTGTGAGAAAGGACAACAAAGCAATGTGAATCATTTCAAATGTTATGTTGGGAGACCACTGCATAGATGCCCTTCAGGAGTTGTCACTTTGATATCTCACCCAGTAGTGTGCACACACACCGATGCACAACACACATACACACACACAGACACACAATCCAGAGTGCGGGCCTTTAAGAAATTCCTCATAAAAGAGGACAATTAGAGTGTCTCATTTTCTCCTAATATCAATCACACAGCTCATGAATAAAGACAATTAGGTCCTCACGATTCCATACAATTGCATCTGCCCTTTGAGGTCCCCTCCGATTTGGGAGCGATGCCTCTTGGGTATATGGCTCTCTCATCACCGGGGCTCAGCATGAGCCACCGTAGTCAATAATAGGAGACAAAACAGAGGAGGCAAGGGCCCAGTTTCAGACTAGATCAGATCCTCCGGACGCGTGTCACTCTTCATTAGGGAGGCGGGGTAGCAGGGAACGCCCTTAAGGTGAGGATGGCCACAGAGTGGAGAGGGCTAGCGAGGGGAGGGGAGGAGCAGAGAGGCAGCTGTGGAACAATGACAGAATCTGTGTCCAAGCCCCCCTCAGGCCAAACACCAGCTCTCCTCCACCCTGAACTGATCTCTCGCCTCTAGACCAAAAGAGGGAGGGAGGGAGGAAAAAGAGACAGAAATAGACCAGTCACACTCAGTGGACTTTCTATCCAGACTTGCTGTACTGAAGACTGGCTGACATTGATGGAACACATCACACCAATGTGTCTAATGTCATATTCATAGAAATGTGATTGGTTTACCTCAGGCATGGGTGGTTCCCCTTACAGCACAGCAGCTTGGATAATGTCAGGTATTAATCTTTCATAGCCTCCATTAAATTAAGCACTTTGATTCACTTATTATTAATTTATACTGATTGCTGCAATGTTGGCGTACATGGAGGCGAAAGCAGTTACTAAAGGATACCCCTCCCTGGGATTGCCATTTGGGAAGACACTGATCTTTACCCAAGTAGGAATCAACATTTCACAGTGTCATTATGCATGCTGTTCCAAAGCTGGCGTGGTGAATTTTAAGTTTACGATAACATCAGAAGATAACAACTTACCTCTTAAGTGGGAAGTCAGAACTTAACGTTTCCAATCTCAGTGCATTCATTAAATAAGGGAGTCAGAGGCATGGCTGTCTCCAGGTTGGCGTTGTTACTTTTCTTCAAACACCCACTAATCAGCAGACATATAGTTCACAGAATGTATAAATGATGGATGTTGCCTCTGAAAAGTGAAGCCAATGCAAAGGTGTCTTAATGGCCAGCAGGGGGCGACTACTCAAGTTGCAAAATGTATAGAAATCTATAAGAAAATAACCTACTTCTCACTTAATTTAGGACCTCAGTAAACACTTTCCTAATGGGTTATGACCTTAATTGATCATTTTGTGACTTATTTAATACAGGACAATGTATATTTTACCTTGTAGTTGACTGTAGTTGACTCCTTGTAGTTGACTGCATGACTCAATATCCTCGAATTCTAAGTCAGAGCCACCACTTGCTTAACATAGCCAGTGTCAAAATTTCAAGATGGCGGCATCCAAAATGCTCAACTTGACAACTTCACAAACCAATGCTGACATCAGTGTGGCTACATCCATCTTTTATATACAGTCTATGCATTCACTTAACTGAAGAAGCAGAAGAAGTTTTATTGGCTCAAGAATAACAACCTGACTGCTGTAGAGAAATGTGTTGGATTTACTGTATCATTATAGAAACAGCATGTGCTCTTAAAACTCCACGATTAACAAAGACTGTGTTGAGCATTATTTTGGGGAATGACATAAACTGAGGAATTTGTGGCTGAGAACTCTGACCTTAGTTGCTGAATATGAAATTTGGCTTATGGTTGCATTTTGCTTGGTTTTTCTCAAGCGAAAGATCAAAAATTCTGGTCGCCATCAAACGCAGCATTATTTTATATTTCCCTATTATGCGACACACTGAGCGGTGCAGCATCCAAGCACCTGATGTTTGAGCAACACACACATTTTTGGCATCAGTGATACATCAAACTAATAACCTCATCTAAAAGAGGACAATGGGCGCTGTGACGCAGGCCGTGGTGCTCTCCTGCCACACGTAGGTGGCACGCGCTCGCCTTATTAGCCAGGTCAAACATAATCAGTGATAGACACGGCAGGGCTGTTTAATTATGGCTGGCAGCTGGCAGCGGGGGCCTT
>VUQI01047090.1:0-12450 GCA_015106735.1 Paratilapia polleni | reverse complement strand
TGATTAAATGCAAGTGGTGTATAAACACATGGAGAGTGAAAGGAAGTGAGGAAGAGGAAGTGCTCAGTGCATCATGGGAAGCCCCCAGCAGCCTAGGCCTATTGCAGCTTAACTAAGGGATGGTTCAGGGTCACCTGATCCAGCCCTAACTATAAACTCTATCAAAAAGGAAAGTTTTAAGCCTAATCTTAAAAGTAGAGAGGGTGTCTGTCTCTCCAATCCAAACTGGGAGCTGGTTCCATAGGAGATGGGCAAGAAAGCTGAAGGCTCTGCCTCCCATTCTACTTTTAAATACCCTAGGAACCACAAGTAAGCCTGCAGTCTGAGAGCGAAGTGCTCTATTGGGATAATATGGTACTATGAGGTCTTTAAGATATAATGGGGCTTGATTTTTCAAGACTTTGTATGTGAGGAGAAGGATTTTAAATTCAATTCTGGATTTAACAGGTAGCCAATGAAGAGAAACTAATATGGGAGAAATATGGTCTCTCTTTCTAGTCCCTGTCACTACTCTCGCTTCAGCAGAGTACACTACCCTAAAGCATCCCATGCTTTGTGATCCTTCTGGACAATAATGGGTGCCATCATTTATAAAATGAACCTCATGCTGTATTTTAAAACTTGAAACTAGCTATTGAGCCCAAAAAGTCATCAGAAAATAGTTTACTTAGGTCAAAGTGCAAGAGAGTGAAAAGTTATGTTCCCACTGACTTCTATTCAACTGGTTTAATTTTTGCAGTCACAGTAGTCGCCTCTCGCTCTGCAGTTATATCATTTGGCACTTAGATGCTATAAATAGAATTTAGAGAGCCATTATATTCAAGTTTGACTAATTATTGCGATTATCAGCGTATCATTTGTTGAGCAAATTCATCACTTGCCACAGAGTGTGACAGCACTAGAAATTCAGACGGCTTTAAATGATTTCAGTGAGTCAATATTGTCTGACAAGAAAAAGTTACCGCTGAGAATGAGGCAGGCGAATTTACTGCATAAACACCAGCGCCCTGTCATTACAGCGCCATGAAGAGGATGAGATCGTTTTTGCCCATGGGCATTCAGCCCATAATGCATCAGCTGCACAGGCCTGGTTACCCTTACCCAGCCCTGTAATGAGTCAGCGGTTGGCGGCTGGTGGGGAACAGGGGAACTCTGAGAAACGTGATTGAAAGTCAATGGAACAGAATGAGTCCTATTGATCCCTGTCGGAGATACACAGTGGGAGAGCAGACGCGGGCTGCCAAATGACCCCATTTAACTATAATGTGTAAAGCCCCAGTTATTGAATAGCCTTTCCACATACGAGTCAGTATCCCAGACTGTCCTGCAAATCAACTTGTGCCTGACAGAAAGGTTTAGTGTAAAGATGGTGGAGGCTGAGGAAGCTCATCATCTGTAGGCCAGAAAAAGTGGTTTGCATTAATCCTCTGGAGTGCACAGTCAGAGAGGGCTTCATTACTTTCATGGCGACTTATTGCTGTTGGGCAGCAGAAAAAATATGGTAGCATTATTATTACATTTCCCTCAACAACAAATTAATATTTAGATTTCTGTCTCGGTTCAGTAGTTTTAGCAGCTTAATTTAAACTGTTTTCAGCTGTAATCAACCCCTCTAAATAGTGCACAGACGTAAAGTTTACCCAGAAACTATAATTTTCTTTATCCCAATTTGTTTTCATTAGGGTCAGTAGTCTCCACTATTAGTTTATGCTGGCATGCTCTCAGCTTGTCTATCGACTGCTGCAGTATGCAATATATGGCAGAGATGATAAAATTGCAGGGATTTTCTGATACGAACCAAAACTGTCAGATTTTACAGATAAGCCACATGAAAATATACCAGTGCATATATAATGCATTTTACTGTATTTATGGAGCTTCCAGATGTCACATAAGGAAGGAGTGATATTATAATCTGGGAGTATTTATGTCTCTACATTTCAGTAGTCAGTGCAAACGCAACCTGTCCATGATGTGCGCTTTTCTTCATCTTTGAAGGCAGATGTACAAATGCATGCATAACACAAGATTGTTTTTGCTGCAGGAAAACACCATTTTTCTCCTTTCCTTCTGAAAAGAAAAGCATCACATTTTTACACCACCAAATATAGGCACTGTGGATTGCTTATAAATTAAATTTGATCATTTAATTTCATGTATATGCATGAATTGTTAGGGTTAGGTAAAGATCATGGTTTGGGCTAAATAGACCCTTTTAAAAGTTTAAAACACTAAACATGAGTTCCACTCCATCTAAAGCTGCTGACATCAACATACATTTTACATGCACTTCTTCAAGTGGCTACAGGTCAGTTAACTTCAATACGTAGCCGTAACAGCTCGCACATGCAGCATATCTGGCTGTTTTCTGTGGGGAGGACAGCCTCAAAAGTTATTTTTTTCTATTTGTAACTTTATATCAGATTTTGACTGACACTAGCCCAGTGGCAAGCAACCACTCCCCAAACCGAGTAAAGTACTGAGTAGCATTCACCTCAAACCAGAGGAAAAAGCTCACACAAATGGGTAAAATAACCAAAATCTAAGTTTGGAACAACAGTAGGAAGCCATCAGTAATAGTGAGGCGCTTGAAAAAATGCATTTTCATGGCCTTTAACATATTTAATCCACACATGGGAAACTGTTTCATTTCAAAATCAAGTCTAGATTATCAAGAAAGTGAAGATTGAAATAGAAAAGAGACAAGAAGTCCCCTCTCTAAGTTCCCAGACTGAGAATGAAACTTCCTCTCAACAGGATTATAATAAGAGCATAAAAACAGGTGGCGGTGAGTGTTCTCATGCAGAGATCTGGTAGTTGTTTGTCAGACCCTTCCAGCCTGTCTCGTCTGCGTGTAGGTCACGGTTGGATGTCTTCAATGACACATCTGTCTCTGTCTGAAAGGCTGGCCCTACAGTCCAAAGAGCCAGCTCTGGTTACCTGAGGGGCCTCCCCCGTACTCTAAGCCCATATCAAAGCAGGGAAGGGGGGCACATTTCAGACGTCCTGGGGGAAGAGAAAGGGGAGCTGCTGAGAGACTGTTTTTCTTCTCTTTACTTTGGATACATCTCAATAGCTAGAGGAAGTGTTCTTTCCATGAATCCATTTCTTTTGCTTTTGTCACTTGTAAAAGATGCAGCACTGAAAATAAGAAAGAAGTACATGAAAACTGCCGACCTTGTTCTGCGTCCAGCCGGCAAACCAATATGACTTAATAAATGGCCTTTTTGAAGACACTAATGGTTTTTGATGACCAGGTGTTGACAGTCCTCTCTCAATATGAAGTCAAAGCACAAATAAAAAAGGAGAAAAGGAGGATGATGCACAGTAGAGGATCTTATGAAACATATATTACTGTTTGCAGTAATATGCGAGCAGTGGTAGCTTTGTTGGATGGTTTATTCCCAGTGGGTACACATGAGCTATTCTCAGTGAATGAGTTTTTATAGTGGTTTCTAAAATAGTATGTGGTTTTGACATTTTACAGCATGTATTGTTGCTCTTCCTACTCTTGTAGTGTAAAAAAATTTCGTTTGTTTGTTTTCTGTTTATTAAAGAGTTAATTTATTTTTATTTACAGTGTTTATTTATTTAATTTTTAATTGTTTTTAAAATAGGCTTTTATAAGCCTATTTTAAAAACAACAACACAACAGGCCAAAACGCACTGGTCTAGTGATAAAGTGGTTCTGTATGCTACAAACTATTGCTGGAGTTTTCACCTCTTCAGTAATTACGTGACTTGTCATGACATCACTATATTTATACTGAAATATTAGTATAGAATGGCTTTTGGTTTCCAAAGATGTAGGCTATCATGAATTACACACTGCTGTGTCAGGTTCAGTACCTTTCACGTGTGAAGCAATATGGGTCCTGGTGCTGGTACCTGGAATTCGGTACCGGTTCCCAACAATACCTTTTCAGTACTTTACTCATTTTGAAATGATAAATTCAGAATTTTTATTATAGCTCACATAATGTGTTTGTTTGGCATAAATAGCATGCTGATAAGAAATTTCAGTGCAGCCAGTGTAAAAATTAAAAAAAGTTAAACTGTCAACCGGTACAGTGAAAAAAGCCCCATTTCTCTGACAACAGCTTGTCCAACTACCTAATTAATTACCTGAAGAAGATGTCCACGTCTCACTGAAAGTTTCATCATCATCATCCATGGTTTCAACTTCTTGGCAACAGACGTGCTAACGTTAGCTGCAGGTCCTTTGGTGAATTTGGCTTTCAGGTTATCAAATATGGTACATTCTTCAGCTTTTAGATATATTTTGTATTTGACCAGGTGAGCATTGTCTGTGTTGATTTTTGAAAGTGTGTATGAAAGTGTAACCACACCTCAGACTTACTTTTGGCTTACCGCTGCCATCATTGCCCTGGGTGTTTGCTGTTCTTCAGCACATCACAGGAATGACGTCACATGGTCTCGCTCTCTTTCTTCCTCCAACCCAGATGTGCTCTGGTGCCAAAATTTGGCACTGACTGATTTAGTGTGAATCGGTACTCAGTAGTACTGAAGTAATTTAGTCAGTACACAACCCGAGGGCTCTGATACTACAGGTGGTTGAGCTATCTGTCGATCTGTCCACAGTTGGTCAGATCTTTGGGATTGACTGAGTCCAAATGACTTTGGTGATACTTTCCTGTGTTCCTACAAGGTTTTCTTTATTAGATTTTGGACTGACTTCCATAACCCTTGATACTGACATGTATTGTACTCCAGTTAAATTTTCATGCTTCCAGGTAAGTATATTAACATAAATTTGGAAATTTGCAAACATATTTTATGTAGGCATTTAGAGTTACTAGACAATCAGCCCTGATGACTTTCTGACCCCAGACTTTTTCTATAGTGCTAGGTTTGCACTTGTGGTCTTATTACGTCTACATGACTACAATGAAACAATGTGATGTCTTCAGATGTCAGGTGGTTTTGGTTTCTAGAATAAAATACTTATATATTGTTGAATATATTGTTGATTTATTGCACAGGCGATAAACTTGTGTTTAACTACCCATTTGCATCAGGGCTACCCAATGTGTCCTGCCTTTTTTGGAGCATGTCCTCAGATAAGAATGCTACATGCTATCAGCAAGATGTAGCAGGTGGGGGCAGAAAGTGGTGGTGCAGTTCTTTATTCTTATTCTTCTTCCATCGAAACTTTAGTTCGTGGCAAAATACCTAATAAAATCATAACGACATATTAGTAAGCTTCAGCTCTACTTTGTGTTTAGTGGTAAATAGCAAATGATTTCATTCTAAACTGGTAAACTCAGCTGGTTAATTAGGAAAACTTTACACCTACTAAACATCAGCCTATATGTGTTCACATCATTGTTAACAAGTGATTTTGGCATTCGGCTTAAAGCACTGTTCAAAGTACAGCTTCACAGAGCTGTTAGCAAGTCTGTGAACACTTGGTATTGTAATGGTATTGTCTGGCAGAACTGCAGACCCGATGCACACATAACACATAAACCCTTTTGTTTCCTTTCATTTATTGTTACCATAGGAGTTTGCATTGCTCATACACCTTGCAGAAGGTGTTTTCATGAAGGAAAGGTTTCATGTATTTCATCTTAAAGATATCAGGGATTTAAAAACACAGGATTTGACTGCGAGTTTACTTTCCTAAATTTGAGGCCACCATCCGATGAATGTGGAGCCAGCTGTGAGCTTATACTTTGAGGAGGAAGACATCCCCAGGGCAAAACAAACCCCATCCCTGCAGCCACAACAATCCTCAGCAGGTGGATCATTTAATGTGAAAGCAAAACACTTTTCCCAGTTGCTCATTTTGCGTCGTCTCTTCTGCTTATATCTCCTACATTACTCTCCTCATTCACATGCTCCCTCTCATTTCCTTTGATTCTCCATTAGACTTTTCTCTCTGCCTCTTTCCTTCTTCCCTTCTCTCTACTGCTGCATGAGTCTGGGATTGTCACAGGAGGGTCATCAGAAGATGCTCAAATATCCAGATGCCTACCATTAAAACAAGCATTTTGGAAGAACTGGCTTTCAGAACGACCATGCAAGACAGGGGCCGAGTCAAACGTTGTTGGACGCTTTTTAACATCGCTACCAGAAATCCACACTATGGGCTATTAAATCCACACTAGCTGGTGTGGATTTAATAGGCCATTTGGTCCCGAGGCGCACCTCAGTCCCCAGTCCTTTCAGGGCTCTTGACATGATGGAGAGGTGGGTAGCGAAGGCAAAAGGCTTGAGTTCATATACAGACACCTGAATGCACTAAGTAAGTAATAGTTAACAGGAGGGTAAATAATCTCCAAGACTTGGCAGTTGTGGATGAAAATCTGTTTGCTATGTGCCAGGGTTTCCATATAAGTGCTTTGGAAAATGACAGAATGCTCAGCAAATAAACATTTTTCACAATACAGACCTAAAAGTCTGGAAACTGCATGAAGACAAAGTCACACTATGAAGGAGCTTGCAGCTGACCTCATTTGCATCGTAAAAATGACGGGTGATGTCCTACAACCACGCAGAGCGAGGCCTTGCATTCCTGGATTTATTTCCTCCTTCCCGTCTCCGTGCTGAAACGGGACTGCCTTCTCTCAGGATGGAGGCATCCTGCAAACAGCAGTGTAATGTCGTGGAACAAACTCCTTCTAGGCTCAGAGTTGCAGCCCATTTTGTCTGCTCAATCTACCAGTCAAAGACTGACAACGAGATTTATGAGCGAAATAAAGGCAGCCATCAGCTCCAAGTAAACAAAGGAAGTCAAAGGAGGAGGGATATATCTTTTTATTTCATTATTTCTTATGGGACAAAGAACGACATAGAAAAACAGCTGGTGAGGATTGAAAATGTTTTCACATAGATGGATCTAGAAGGCTTTCCAAGAAAAAGAACTGCCTTTGACGAGGCAGTGAGTAATGCAGCAAAAACCAGAAAAGAACAGTTGGAAATAAAATGTTGAGTGTAACTGGGGACTATTTACTAGCACGCCATTTAGACTGATTGAACAACGTGTAAAAGGGAAAATTCGTCCCTGCTAGGAACCAGCTCAGAGACTTTTAGTTCTCATCAGATGTGAAAAGTTTGTTGGCTATAAAACCAAGCTATCATCCGGCTAGGATGTGCATATACTGTATATATAACGTGCAGGCCTTCATGGAGGCCAAAGATGATCTCAGGGAAAAAGAGCGTCTGTTGGTGGAAAAGAGGAAGTAAAGGGTAGGGATAGGGCTTTAAAACCCTCAAGGTGGATCTGAAACAGGTGGCTCATGTTTTTATATAAAACTTCCAAAATCACATTGTCTTCCTCCTCCCCCACCCTGCTCGACGCTGGGATTTTCTTTACTTTGTAATAAACTAAAACAGTGAGCTCTATCCTGTTTCAATTCCCTTATCCCCTCCAGTCATTATTCACCTAATTACCGTCATCCAATTCACCAGTTCCTGTGCTCCTCCTAGCATGTAACTAGGCATCACACTACTGTACAGTGTTAGTGCTCGCTGACAGCACAGTTAAGACTGCAGGAAATGCTTGAATACCTGCATTTTATTACTGCATTTGGAGTTCAACGGTTCTCTTGGGGCATTTAAAATCTAATTATACTGTAATGATTGAGCTGAAATGTTGGCTCAGTTTACATTTCCATGACCCATATCCTTTGTATTATTGGTCAGCTGCCTGGGACTGACTGGAGCAGGGGATCAATGTGGATTACAGGATAGACTCAAATTGGGTGTAGCCACTTAAAGCCCAATGACAGGCATCAGACACCACCCATGGAGAAATTTCAGACTTACACAAATGTTTACACAAGAGCCAAATTAACTTTCAAAAATGTTAAATACCTCATTGTGAACTTTAGCATCATATTGTTGATGTATGACAAAGAAAATGGATTAGGAAAGAGGAAGGGCTGAGAAAGCCAGCAAAGTCTACCGGCTCACCCAAGAGGTTTTACTATTCTGTAGTGTAATGTCTGGTGTCTGGCAGAGACAGTAGTTCATGTTATGTATATACCAGAGCAAATGCCAAAAAGAAAGGCTCTAGCTGAATGTAGTGGTCTAATTATGTTGGATCAATCTCTGGATTGGTACTGAGGCAGATACTGACCTTAATAAACAGATTAAGTATTAGCCATGTTGCGACCAGTTCCCATTGATGCCAATAGTTTCTTTCCCAGCATCATTCTAAAGTTCAATTTTTCTACCGCAATCATGAATTTCCAATAGGCTGCTGACTTAGTAGGTAGCACGATAAACCCTGACCAAATGTTAGCTAATGTTAAAATCCTCCCAGTAAATCTACACTGAGGTTTTAAAGATTTACTCGATGGTACACCTGCACCGAGGAGAACCACACAGCAGATACAAAAGGTTAAAAATTGTCTTCTCTGACTGTTGAGGGCGACTTCTAAAATTAAATAAATAAATAACTCGATCTGACTACAGTTATCTTGGCCTAGACTTTAATATTAGAAGTTGTATACAAAGGTGTCTGCATTGTCTTACAGGAAATAATTTCTAAATTTGCTGCTTTAACTTTGGCAGTTATTTTTTTAATCTGCTCCTCATCTTGACTGAAGTGCAATACTAAATCATTCATTTAAACTTGGCGGCACTGGTTGGATGGATTCACTGAACTGAGCTGATACCAGAATCTGTACTGGGAAAGAGAGGAATGGATTAGTGCATCTTTAATTTAATGAGATTGCCAGTATAAAATACTGAAAGAGCAAAGCTGAAACTTGGCCAGATAATGGTGGAGATTCATTGAGATACGCTGAGAACGGTTTCCAGTGTTGGTCAAGAGGGATGTTAGGCATACATTGACTGTAGTTAAGACATGGGAGGAGGGGTCACTGAAACACCCTCTGTGAACCTTACGATCCATACTAAACTGTATGGCAGTCTCATCAGAGCAGTGTTGCCCTTGGACCAAAGAATGAGATAGACTGGTTACCTCCTTAGCGGGGAGGTAATACAGTACACTGTAATGCAGTCTGATAGAAGACTGGTTCTAAGGGACAGAAGAAAGCAGGCATTTGTTAGGGACTCCAAAGCAAATGCATGTGATAAATGTAGGTTTGAAGATTTTAGCTACATTCACATGATCAAAGGAAAGTAAGCAGAAATGTAGAGTGTTATCCTGTTGCAGTCATCTGCAATTACAGTCAGCTTCTTAAGCAGCTCTAATTATGCTATATTTTTCTGTTTTTTAACTGAACCTGGCTGGCTGGAGGATCAAACATCAAAATTTTCTTGTTTCTTAGTGGTTGAGATGGTTTCACCCACAGGAGATCAGAAATGGGTCAGGGATATCATTTGGATGCCAGGCCCATTATTTGATGAAGTGCTTGAAGTTTCCCGGAGGTCCAAGTTAAGATTCTCTAATATGATTTCCCTACTGGCAAATTACATCTTGAATAATTTGTAACCACTCCACCACTCTGGCTATCACATCTGGAGCAGAAACTGATGGTGAACAGTGTGTGTGTGTGTGTGTGTACTTGTTTAGAGATCTTTGTGAGGACAAAAATTTGCATAAAACTATAGTTGTGAGGACCAACCGTGACTTGTGAGGACAAAACGCTCGTCCTCACAAATTTCAAGGCATGTTTGAGCATTTTTTAGGCTCAAACATTACATTACAATTAGGTTATGGTTAGGTTTAGTGTAAGGGTTAGGGTTAGGCATTCATTTCTGATGGTTAGGGTTAGGGTAAAGGGCTAGGGAAAGTATTATGTCAATGGAGTTCCCAACTAAGATGTCAAAACGAGTGTGTGTGTGTGTGTGTGTGTGTGGAAGGCCAAGATCCATCTTGGTGACAGAAGCGTGTATAGAGATGACAAGGTAACTGATGTAATGTCAGAGCAGCAGGCTAAAAGGGGCCATAAAAATGGGACATTCACTAGACTGCAGATGATAATCAGACAAGATAATGCATAACTTTCTAATAAAAGCTTTATGAGAATGAATCTATGCTGGAGCTCACTGTGCACACCTTTCAGTCTGTCAATAAAATGCAAACTGTCTGTATTAGCTGTTTAGTTTTTACACTGTTACCAAAGTGGGATCCTAGTACACTAACTTGGGGAAGGTTTTAGCCTGCTAAGTTAGGGTTGGAAAGTAATTTGGGCAATACTTAGTCCAAAGGCTAGACACCAGGCTAGTAATCCAAAAGATGATGGTTTCTGTTCCAGAAAGCAGATATGCAAACTCTGACTTGATTAACGTTAAGATGGGAAAACTGAGTTTTCAATTACAGAAAAGCTGATCTGAGCTACACTATATGGACAAAAGTACTGGGCCACCCACCCGTTTCACCTACAGGAGCTGCCCGGCCATGGAAACCCATGCCATGAGGCTCGTGGCACACAGTTTTTGTGCTGATGTTAATGCCAGAGGAGATTTGGAACTCTGCAGTTATTGAGCCAGCAGAGTGCTGGTGACTAGGCACTATGCGCCTCAGCACTCAGCACCCCACACTCTAACTTTACGTGGCCTGCTACTTCATGGTTGTGGTTTCTAAACGCTTTCACTTTGCAACAATACCACTTACAGTTGATTGTAGAATATCTAGGAGTGAAGACATTTCATGAACTGATTTGTTGTCACAGTTGAACCCTATTACAGTACCACACTGGAATTCAGTGAGCTCTTTAGAACGACCCATTTCTTTCACAAATGTTTATAAAGGCAGACTGCATGGCTAGGTGCTTAATTTTATATAACTGTGGCAATGGGACTGAAAATACCTGAATTCAATGTGTTAAGATGTGTTGCCCAATACTTTAGTCCATATAGTATAGTTCAAACAACTCTGTGTATGTTCACCCTGAAGTAAACTCAGTGCATCTCAGATACCAGGGTTGAAAAATGACTGGGTTTTAGTGTGGACCATGATGTTTAATTTAAAACACAGGAGTGGAGAAAAGAGGCCTTTTAAGCAGCATCATCTACTCAGTTATCATTTACCCAGCTTGAATTTTCGTTAACAGTTACAGCTGGAATCCTACCAAAATTATACATTTGAATTTTAAATATAGTTATTCAGCTATAACCTGATAGTGACAAAATGCAGGTGACAGCAACTGAAGATGAAAATATGGATCAAACAGATAAGATGCAATTCACTTATTGACCTTTGATAGTAGTAGTGATTTTGGTGATTTGCGGTATACTCAAAATATTGCTCGACAGCATTTACTGAATGGACACGAAATATCAGTTTACACTATATCCTTTTAAATGCACTTATACTGACAATATTCTGCACACTCAAACCGCTTGTAACCTAGCAGGTTACAGGTGGTTTACTGATTTCTTTATTAACAAATCGCTACATGGAGCACTGTTGCTCCTCTGTTGACATGACGTGTTCATGTACAGATCATGTTGTTGTTCATGTCCAAAGTAAATGCTGCATTTAGATTCAAGATAGTACATTCAAACATTCATTATACATCTGCATTGCTCTCTTTAGAAATCCTTTTGCTCACCTGTACAGAAACACAAGCGCATGAGTACAAAGTGACTTCAGTCTGCAGGCTGTCTGTGCACTCAACAACACAGACCTCCTGTGTTCTCTGTGTACCTAAGTTGCCCCAAGTGCCGGTGTGTGCTTCACTCATGGAAACCGTAATCTACTGAAATAATACAGTTGTTATTGCAAATGAGCATAATAATAAAAAAAAAAAAAAAAAAAACTCAAACAATAAAATAATAAGAATGGACGGGGGTGTCCAGTGTCCATTGATATGCATTCATATGTCCAACAAGTCCATGGGTCCCACATTTGTAACATGTAGTAAATGTTTCAGTGCAGGAGAACTGCCTAAAAACATGACAGTTGTCATACTGTCCACAGAGTCACAGTTACAAAATGTAGCCTATAAATTTTGTTGTGAGCTAAAAATATACCCACAATGTTTATGTTAATGGAGGTCACTAAAATTAATATTGAGTCGGTGTGTAATTTTGCCAAAACAATGTCGGACTCTGTAGTTTTCTCTGGTCCCCTCCCTAATCGGACCAGGAGTGACATGTTTAGCCGCATGTTCTCTCTGAATTGCTGGCTGTCTGAGTGGTGTCCAGAAAACAAGGTGGGCTTCATAGATAATTGGGAAACTTTCTGGGGAAACCCTGGTCTTATTAGGAGAGACGGCATCCATCCCACTTTGGATGGAGCAGCTCTCATTTCTAGAAATATGGCCGAATTTATTAAACCCCCCAAAATGTGACTATCCAGAGTTGGGACCAGGAAGCAGAGTTGCAGTCTTACACGCCTCTCTGCAGCTTCTCTCCTCCTGCCACCCCCCCCCAAAACCCCATCCCTGTAGAGACTGTGTCTGTTCCCAGACCACCAAAAAATAAACCAAAAATCAGCAAAAAACAAATTAAGCACAAAAATTTCCAAAGAAAGAACAGTATAACATCCTCAACTGCACAAAAGAGTAA
>VUQI01047089.1:0-12632 GCA_015106735.1 Paratilapia polleni | reverse complement strand
TTATCAGGAAGCCTACAGGGATTGACTTGCTTTTGGAACCAGCCTCAAGGGGCCACTTGAGGCACTTCTGTGTTGGCTTTGTTTTTCAGCCCCAGAGGTTACTGGTTGGTTACTAAAAGAAATCCAATCTGTTGGAAAATTACCCACCTGCTCACTTGATCTATGACCTTAGTAAACATTTTCTTCATGTTAGTGCGTGGTGCCAAATGCTAGCTTAAAGTCTTATTGAATACAGCTTGTTCATTTTGTGAAGTATAAGCCCCATAGAGTCAAAAAGAAGGATAAAGCAGGGTATGCTTTAGGGTTGGGTTGCATAGTGTCTTCGGTTTCACCAGTAAGATCCACCCCTTGTTTGTCACGTCCAGTTTTCTTAACACTAAGATGGCAGGAGTCAGAATGCTCAACTTAATGGGACTTAATGAACCAATAGGCTGCATCCATTTTTTTCAAATACAGTCTGTGGTGTTTATTCTAAGTTGCGACCTTTGGTTTTATAACAGCCATACACATGATTCATTCTTTCAGCCAGCTTCATGACGTCATCATTTGTAGCGTTTCACAAGCAAGCAAACAAACACCTGTGCTCTTGGATCTCAAAACAGATGGGATTTTTGAGGCAGCCTGTATATAAAAGATGGATGTAGCCACAGTGATGTCACCCATTGGTTTTGGACTCAGCAGTCTGAAGTCTCAAGGTTAGTCTCCAAAAAGCCAACGCTAATGTTGAGGCTTCAAAATGCAAAGTCCAAAGCCAGTGGGTGATGTCGCATTGCCTATGTCCATCTTTTATATACAGGCTATGTTTGCAACCAGAGGAGTAGCCCCCTCCTGGCCATTAGAAAGAATGCATTTTTAAGGCGTTGGCTTAGCTTTTTATAATCAGAAGCTAAGTCCATATTTTATATAAATTATAAACACATGCTTTGTTCACACCTTTATCCCCACTATGTATTTATTAGTTATTAGTTTTATTGTCTTCATTTTTGTTCCACAATTAGAAAAAAAAAAGAAAATCCCCATGAATTCATAGGTTTATCCAAGCTTTTGACTGTAGACAATTTACAGTCTGATCATCCTGGTGTTGTATATTCACAGTGCTGCATGGATTGATAAGTGCCGTCCAGACATCCTCATCTCTGAGTCTACATACGCCACCACCATCCGTGACTCAAAGAGATGCAGAGAGCGTGACTTTCTGAAGAAAGTTCATGAAACCATAGAAAGAGGAGGAAAGGTAAAGGTTAAAGTTATTTGAATATTGTATTTTGTGGTAGTAGTTTGGGTTTTCTTCCTCTTAGTGTTATATATTTTCTGAGATCTTTGTTTTCTTCCAAACCTTCCAGGTTCTCATTCCAGTTTTTGCCCTCGGACGAGCACAAGAACTTTGCATCCTGCTGGAAACATTTTGGTAGAGTTCATTTTTAAAAGGCACCTCAGAAGCATTAGCAAGCGAGCTTTTTATCTCTGCTACCTGTATAGTTTCTTTTGAAAAAGGTGGAAGTCTCTGTCAAAGCTGGAAATAAGAGAGCAAAGACAGTGATGTGTAGGGATAATCACAGTCTCTTCCCTGGCTGAGTGATATCAGATAAAGGCCATTTTTTTAACACATAATTGTTGACATTCCATTTAAATAAAAAGTCCTTTCAGTGTGGAGTAATTGCACATGATTACAATAACAAAAAGGTCTGATATTTGTCTGGACACCTCCCTGAAATAGCTGTATTCAATGTATTAAGCTTGATAGAATAATGGTGCCATATTAACTTTCTCACTGGCTCTTTGGACAGACGCTCTAATTACCCCCTCTCACCACTCAGGGAGAGAATGAACCTGAAGGCCCCAATCTACTTCTCCACTGGGCTGACAGAGAAGGCTAATCATTACTACAAGCTTTTCATAACGTGGACCAACCAGAAGATTCGAAAAACCTTTGTACAGAGAAACATGTTTGAATTTAAGCACATCAAGGCCTTTGATCGCTCCTACGCCGATAATCCCGGCCCTATGGTAAGTCCAAAAGTGTGAGAAGGTTCTGACTGAAGAAATCAAAAGGCCGTGAAGTAAAATGATGTGGACACTTTCAGGTGGTGTTTGCCACACCTGGTATGCTGCATGCTGGTCAGTCCTTGCAGATATTCAAGAAATGGGCTGGGAATGAGAAGAACATGGTGAGTCTTGTAAGACAATGGACAGTGTTTTTGAAAATTACACTTAAAACCTAAAAAAACCCCTTTTTTTTTTTTTTTTTTAAAGGTTATTATGCCTGGCTATTGTGTACAAGGAACAATCGGTCACAAGATCCTAAATGGGCAGAGGAAACTGGAGATGGAAGGAAGAGCAACAGTAAGATTTTTTTTGTTTATTTTCTTCAAAGGTATTTATTTCTTTTAGACGAGCCAACAAAGCTGCATCTTTTATTCATATCCTCCTCAGTCGTACCATTCCCTCGCAGCTTTTTGAAGTAGTTTCAAATTTTCCACGTGCACCATCTAAAAAGGAATTTAGATGAGCAAATCGATACCACTTATATGTGAATCTGCAGCCAGGAAGTGGTTAGTTTAGCATAAAGAAGATTAGAAACAGGGGAGCAGCTAGTTTGTATCTATCTAAAAGTCATTCTACCAGCACTACTAAAGGCTCAAAATGGGCCTCTTGGCAGTGGCAAACACATAACCACAATTGACCTGCATGTATTTAAGGCAATGAGTCAGTGTTACCTAAGCTAAAAATGAAAAGGCCTGTGCATGTACCTGTTCTTTGTTGCCTATTGATAAATATAAATACAGTGGAAAACAAACAGCTGAAGCTCATAAAGCCCCTTTCAAACATGCACATGATTTTTATCTGACAGCATTTGATCCTGTCGCCCTAGATGACGGCATACTGATGTAGGACTTTGTTACATGTAGTGAGTGGTGCTGTTTCGTTTGGGTTGAGTAGCTCACAAGTTTCAACAGTAACATGAGAAGAAAATTCTTGTGGACCGTCTGTCCAGGCTTGTGCATATGGCATATACTGAGCTCTGAGGTGTAAGGCACATGAAAATTAAAGTGAACCTTTGTCTGAATAACAGAACACTGTCACTTTAATAGACGGATGAAGCCTGCAGTGTTACGCGTGAGCTCTGTCACAGTATCATTACACAGTTATTGGGGCCAAAAGAATTTTTGGTAACAACACTATCACAGTATGTATAGAAAAAAAATGATGCTGTCAGTCAAATTTATCTTCAGCTTTATTATGTGTTTTGTTTCTTTTGGGAAAATAGTTTACTTTCAAAATATGTGGAAAACATGTACAAAAGCATGCAAAAAAAAAAAAATTCCAAAAACATATTCTTTATCATTTTTCAAATGTAATGGTTATCATCATTACTGTTGTATTGCAACAACCAAGTTACAGATCCCATGTCTGAGAAGCGCTGAAGTTTTAGCAGTGTGTCCAGTGGCTGGTTTCACAAAGACAGACTTTGACTATGATTTACTTAAACCAGACAGTCAGATTTCAGATAGATGCCTAAATTCATCTGTTGCAGAAAGCAGTATAGTAATGAATTCTGGCTTAAGTAAGACTTTTTTCAAAGACGAAAAAAATGAATGCCCAGGTGACAGTATTTTACTGCTCAGCTTTGTTTATCCTGGCAGAAAATGTCTGTCTTTTAGAAATATTCAACTGTTACAAGGACAGTTTACTTGGAAACTTTGGTGCTAAGTGTAACAATGAAAGAAAAATTACTCGAGTTATGAACCAAGTTTTCCTTTTTTTTTTTTTTTTGTTTTTCGTATTGAATGCCACTTATCAAGGCAGGTGTCGCTCATTATTACCATTCTTTAAGTTACCATGGGGGTATGTTTGCCTGATTTCTTTTTTTTTTTTAAAGTTGCATTAGACTAATCGATTGTCAAAAGTGCTCCGTAGTGTTAGATCAGTTTTAAATATCTTTGTGAGACTGGCCCCAGTCTTTATGCTGAGCTTATAACCTGCAGGCTGTAGTTTCTTCTTTAACGGCCAGTAATGCTGCTGATCAGTATAGCTAACTCCATGCAAAAAGGTGAATCAGCTTATTTCCTGAAATGACAAAAGTTTCTTAAATGCATTTCCCAATATTTGAAAGGGTCCTTAAAAAAAATAACCAAAAAAACAGCAGTCACAGCCTCTAAATCTGTCTCTGATTCTTACAGCTGGATGTAAAGCTGCAGGTGGAGTACATGTCCTTCAGTGCACATGCAGATGCCAAAGGCATCATGCAGCTCATTCGCATGGCAGAGCCTCGTAACATGCTACTGGTGCACGGGGAGGCAGCGAAAATGGAGTTCCTCAAGGGGAAGATCGAGCAGGAGTTCAGTGAGTGCACGCCATCCACTCATCAGTGAAGTTTGAAATAATTTAAACATGCTCACAGCAGGAGGAGAAAGAGTTTCCATTCTTGTTAATGCTTCTGTATTTTAATGCCAGGCATCGACTGTTACGTGCCCGCTAACGGAGAGACGGTGACGGTGACCACAAATCCCAGCGTGCCCGTGGATATCTCACTCAACCTACTAAAGAGGGAGATGGCTCTTGGAGGTATCGTCTTTTCTGTGGTGACGATGGTTTAGATGCAGTGTGCCTACGTAGTTTCACTTCAGATTTCTCTTTGTTTGTCCTGACATTTGTATCACAGATGGCGTTTGTTGCCCGTTTGTGCCACCTCCATTCATGTGACATTAAGAGGATGAGAGAAAATGAATAGTCTTGTATGTGGGGACAGTACAGCAGCGGTTTTATGACAGTACTGTACTGTATGACTTTTATCTTTTCCAAGCTTTCCAAGAACTGTTGAATTTGGCCTCAGTTATTCCTGGTATACTTAGACTTCTGTACTTTTCTGTTTTAGAGTAAATGGGTGTGAATGCCTGCAAAGTTTTTTTTTTTTGTTTGTTTATTTTTTGTTGTTTTGTGAGAATAGCTCTGGCAGAGACTATATTCCCTTTAGCAGCAGTTTAAAGATAATTTAAATCACATTTGATGATAAAGAATTAAGTACAAGACCAAAATATCATGGCTACCTTAGGTGGCTGTAATGTTGTTTATATTGTAGGAAGCTCAAAGCTAACATTATATTTTTAACAGTGACAATGCAAGTTTTATGTACTGATTATCTAAAGCACAGTTGTCAGATTAATTTTCACTAAGGGCCACACTGGAAAATGAGAATCATGTCGGTGGCCAAATTATGATATTATTCTTAATTTAATAAGAAATGTATGTCCCATAGAGCCTTTTCACATACAGTTTATTCCACATGAAGCCCTCAACCAGGCCACCATTAAAGTTTATTAGCCTTTATTACAGTCAAGCAAACTCTGACTACAGTTCTACAAGAAGTAGACAGTCTGAATTGGAGCACTATTAAAACAAATATATCCAGATTTAAAAGTAAAGTAATGAATCTTTAAATTTGTTTTTGCACATACTGTACAAGTGTTACTTGGCTTGTTTCATAGGCAAGATCATGACAGTGAATAGTTGTATAGGACATTTCATTCCAAAAGAAAAGTAAAACATCTTTGACTAAGTAGTTTACCTGTAACATACAGCCCAGCCCTATGCACATGCAACTGGCTGCACATAAAAATAAAACTTGCCTTTACAGCTCCATCACTGCAAATTTGGGCTTGAACAAACACTACCTATTGTACTTCAGCTGCATGCCCTACTTTCAGTTCAGCAACTTTCTGAAGCCTCTGTTCCCCATCTGTGGCTCCACATCTCTGCTGGTGTGTGGATTCAAATATCAAAATGGTGACACAAATTATGTTTCTTGAAAACAGAAATTGTCTGTAAACGGATACACAGGAATCTTTTTATACTCTGTAAATATATAGGCTACCCTGGTTCCCACCTCAGTTAAATTTGTCTTCAACTTTCCTTTTTGTTGTCATTATTTATTAGTCAGCTTGATAGCACCATAGGTGCATCTGTCTGGTAAGTTTGGTGTGTGCACGTGGCACACCTTCCTGTGTAGACCATGTCTGCAACTGGGTGTGCCAAAATGTATTTATTAAGGAACCTAAAGTGATATGCATGCTGGATTTAATTTGTTAAGGGCCAGATTGGGCCTGTGGGCCTCGATTTTGACACGTGATCTAAAGACTAATTTTCTAAAATGTGAAATGTGGTATTAATGGTGGCCAGTCTGTGTGTTTTAGCTCTTCACTGACACACATTTTACGGAAATGAAAGAAGCACAGAATGAGATTTGAAAACCCCTTATGTCATATTAGAGAAATTCAACATCTAATTACAGTTAGGTGTTGAATTATTAACCCCAGAAGCCTTAGGCTATTCTTTCTCATTTCCACCTGGAATGAAAATATCCCCAAATTTAGTCAGTAACCTCTTCAAACTGTGAGGCCAAAATGAACAGCCTTCAGCTCTATGGATAAGACACTTGCCCACCAAATTTGATTTAACAGAAATGAAGCCTGAACTCGGTACATAGGCCTCCAAAGGGCTGTACTGCGAAGCAGGTTCAACATAGCCAGGCTTTCTTTGTGTTAGCTGGCTTGACAAAACCTTAAACCTGGGTCAGAGATAATGGCGTCATGATGGTGGTGGTTTGAAGAGGCCAATAATAAGTTTGCTCACTTCTCTTGGACTGTACCCCACATACAAAATCTTAGTAGCAAGATTTTTTATTCCCTTTCACTGTTTTGTTTAGTTTTTACCATCAACACATGTGTTTATATAGTAATTACTTACTTGTATAACTGTTTTTATGCTGTAGGGCCCCTGCCTGATCCTAAAAAACCCCGCACCATGCATGGAACGCTGATCATGAAAGAAAACGTAAGTTTCACAGTTTATGATATGTTTTCAGTTTCCAGTTTATTAAGAACACCTAGATATAAGTAGAGAATCAGTTCTACCTTTAAGTTGACTCAGTTTTCTGTTGGGTTGTTTTGCTTTATGTTCGTTTATATCAGTGAGGATCGACTTAAAAAAACGGACCTTCCCAAACTGAACACAGGACTGTACTGGGACACTGCATTAGCTTTAGATTGGTGTACCTAATACACTGGCAACTGTAACTCTTTTATTTGTGATCTGCAGTTGGCTCAGTTATTATTTACCCTCTGGTGT
Organism: Paratilapia polleni; assembly: GCA_015106735.1. Lineage (NCBI taxonomy): Eukaryota > Metazoa > Chordata > Actinopteri > Cichliformes > Cichlidae > Paratilapia > Paratilapia polleni. The sequence continues at coordinate 5,507 of VUQI01047089.1, read as the reverse complement.
CCGTCTCCGAGCACAGGGTCTGAAGCTGGTGTCGTCGGAGCAGGCCCTGAAGGAGCTGGGTCTCAATGAGCATCAGTTACGGTTCACCTGCCGCGTGCAGCTCCAGGACCCGCACAGTGACGCTGACACGCTCCACAGAATCTACACACACCTCAAGAGGTGAGAGAGCACTCACCGGGCTGCCATTAATCTGAATTTATCTGACTTATTTTCCGCTCGTTCTAAAACCTGCTTTCTTTCAGTTTCTCTCAGTATAATTTTCATATTAGATCCTTTTGTTTTTCTTTGCTTCAGTGTGTTAAAAGGTTACACTATCCAGCACCTCCCTGACGGCACTGTCATAGTGGAGTCTATCGTCATCAAAGTCTCCTCCTCCACCGAAGACTCCAACACCAAAGTCCTGCTGCTTTCCTGGAGTTATCAGGTAAATACTTTGTCATTGTTTTTGCAGCACTGAGTTACCATTAATCTAAATGGTCTTTTAAATGCTTTGAATAGCAACAAAGTCTTAAGGGCCCACATAGACTAGCAGCAAGAGACTAGCAGCAAAGCCATTGAATGTCAATGAAATTCAGCAACTTGTAGAAGCACCGGGCAAAATAACCAAAGTGGGCGGGTCTTGAGTTAATCTTTTCTCAACTTTGAGGCACGCAGTACCAATGGGAGCCAAGGGAACCATTGAATGGTATACAACAGGGTGGTAAAAACATACATTAGGGGACTGCTTAGGCAACTGAAGTCTGGAATTTCCACTAGCGACCAGTCATCTAGCTAGCGATTCACAGCAAGCAAATCACTGTGATGACACATGATGAAATTTTCCAATCAAATGGAAATACAGTAAGACACTGAAAGACATAAATTGTGATATTAAACCGATAACACAGGATATAATGAAAGGTGATAAGTGTCCGGGAAATTTTATGCACATGTTTTTGCACTTGAAAAATTAAGTGGAGGGGCTAAAAGTTTATAAAGGTCCAAATCAGGGCTGTCATAGTATACCAAATAAATTTTGTATGATCAATTTATTTATTCAGTTTATTTTTGTGAATAGGTGTTAATTGAGCCTTTACTTGAAAGCTTTTACTTGATCTAGCTGACTTACCTAAGTAGACCAATTTTCCAACCTTCCTGTCATTTTAAAATTTCATAGAAGAGTTAGCTATGTGATCATTTGCAGAGAAATGGTTCCAATCAGGATTTAGAGTTTATCATGGCACAGAAACAACATTAGTGAAGGTTAGGCCCCAGTCACACAGGCCTAGAGACTGGTCAGTGACCCCCTGGCAACCTCAGGTTGCTAGGGAAATATGTGTATTCCCAGACTGGTTGGCGAGTGGTTGCTGGAGGTTTCTGAAATTGGTCACAAAGATGTATACTGTGCTGCACCGAAAACCTCCTTCAGATTGCTTTGATCCCTAGCAGGTTGCTGTGATCACCAGTAGTTTGCTTGGAAGATGCTAACTTGTCTGCACATACTAACTACTAGCTGAGTGGTAGCGAAACTGTAAAAATTTCCAAAAAATGGAATTGGAGAACGTTCGCCTTGAAGTAAAAGTTGCACCTGTTGAAACATGTTGGTTACAGTTTGTAAGGCACAACTTTTACTTTGAAAGTAAACATTCCTCATTAGGCCTGTGTGACTAAGGCTTTACTAATGATCTTCTTATGGACTCTGACAGTGGACTCGTCTCTGTGCTTGTCCTGCTAGTTCAGCATTTGAAATCTATGATCACCACATTTTACTACAGAGACTATTTGTTTAATACCGTTAGTATTAAAGGAAATGTGCTGCACTGGTTTGAGTCATGTGTGTCTGATAGATTGTATTTTGTTCATGTAAATGAGAAGTCTTCCTCACACACAAAAGTCAGTCATGGAGTTCCACATGGTTCTCTACTGGGACCAATACTTTTTATGTTATACATGCTTCCCTATAGTATTATTAGAAAACACTGCATACACTTTCACTGCTATGCAGATGATACCCAGTTATATTTATTTATGAAGCCAGATGACCCAAACTAATTAGTAACACTACAGGTAGGCAGATGTAAGGCCATGTGAACCTGTTCTTTATCTCTTCATCTGATTGCCTTTTATCCATTAGGTGTTTTTTCTATTTGCTTTTGTCCAAGTATGGTCACAGACTCTCTGACCACTGCACTATAAGACAAACAGAAATAGAAAAAGATGTCTTTGACTCAAAATATGATTTAGTTTACTGTACATGACTGAATTAATTAAATCATTACACTTTATAAACAAGCAAGCATTGGTCACCAGTTTCGCTCACAGGTTAAGCAGGTGGCAGTATGCCGCAAAGCTAAATGCAGTGGCCTGGGTTCGAGCTTTGCTGCATGCCTTCCACCACTCTCTCTCCTCTTCATTGCACTATCTAATAAAAAGGCAAAAAGCCCCCAAGAAAAGCATTAATGTTAAAAGGATAAAATAAATACATCCCAAGACATATAAGCTTAATTAAAAACAAATAATTGATTGGTGCATCAACCCAACCCAAGGTGACACAGTTGTCACATACTCTTCAAATTCAGGAAAATTTGGCAAAATTTCCAATATAACAATACAGATCTTTGTCATTAGGGAGTAGAAATTAAAGAAAACATTCATAAATGTGTTACAGATGATCCATTTGGTTTATTTTGTATTCCCTATAATGTTTTTCTAAGGATACACTGGTCTTTAGAGGTTATTATTGGAAATGTAAATGTGGTTTTAATGGTGGCTAACATCATCTGACTGTCTCAGCTCTTCACTGATACACATTTTAAGGAAATGAAAAAAGTTCAATGTGAGATTTGAAAAACAACCTGAACAACATTTGGCTCTATGAATAAAACGCATTTAGAAGGATTTTGTAAAACAATAAGTCTCATTATCACTAGTAGAGTGAGATATACAAACCCAAACAAATATTGACAGTTTTACTTCTCTCTAATCAAAACTGTAAATTACGGAGTAAATAACAGCAGGTCTTAAAGACATAAAGGACTGGATGACCTGACCTGACCTGTAAATGCTGTTGTTTCAAGTAACATTAAATTGTGTTGTGTCTTTTGTTTATCTTTTCCTCCGGCTGCCTTTTATCCATTAACTGTAGTAGTTCTTTCTGTACACATCTGTACAGTTATGGTAAGAGAACCTCTCTCCACCTTCCCACACTTGTACTTTTAGTGCAATTAATTTCCACAAGAAAGAGACCAAACACAGAGTTAAAACATTTAAACATGATTTTTACTGATCAAAGTTTTCTATAGATAACTTCAACATGTAGTCACAATAACCATGCATTAAAAATCTGATATTAGAGGAGTTCTCTCCAAAATAAAAGCAAAACTAAAGGTCACAAAGTGCAGTGGAAAGTGACAGCAAGGTTTCCTTTCTGCACCTCTGGAGGTGTGTCAAGCCATGGACAGTAACTTTCCTAAAGTGAATACAAGAAACATAAACATCATATTTCAGTTGTGTACGCTGCAGTTTCCCACGAATGGAGATTTCACAGTTATGCCTTATTGCGCTGCCTTCTTCTGCAGTGGTTTAACAGCACATAACTGTAGAAACTGCACCAACCTCTTATAATTCGTTTAAAGTGAATGGAAACACATTTCCTTCCACCAGTTTTCTGAAAAAACTCCACTGAAAATTCAAGGCAAGAAAGAAAAACATTCACTTTAAATAAAAAGTAGAAAAGCTACTAAAAATGAAGGGATGTTATTTCTAATTCAACGTGACTTCTTATTGTAAGAGTGGGATCATAAATGTCACACTTGGGGTTTTTTGGATGAGCTCAGTCTCTCAAATGCCTCCTTTGCAAATATAACTTGAAGACTCTGTAGCTTTGGAGTTGTTTTATATCAAAGTTCTTCTCTTTCCTCTTCCTGTAAAACAGAACTGATGACTTACGATGGACTTGGGGAAGTCTACATAAATTTATTCCAGCAAATGTGAGAGTGAAAGTGTGTGTTTGGATTTCATCTTTTAAAATTAGTTCTGGTGTAACAGGATGTGTGTGTGTGAAGGTTTATGGCTCGCTCCTGCTCCTCTGCATCATGTGATGCACTTTTAAAGGATAAAACCAAACACACCTGAAGGATCTGATCTAAATCTGACATTAATGCTCCTAGTCTGAAGTTACTGAACTGTCTCAAGGGGCATCTTCTTTGCTTCTGGTACAATTTATTTCCTGCTTTTTTTTTTTCTTTTTTCTTTTTCTTCTTCAAATAAACCTGCACTACTCCACAGAAAGTTTAATTTCCAAGTAGCTTTGTCTATATTTTTCAGATTTTTGTTGTATAAAACTTCAAAAATGGGGATTTTCTGAGAATTAAAGGTGGGGCAAGTTCATGCATGCAGCAGAAATGATAAAAGAGTTACAGTGCAGTCCAACAGCTCATGTCAAGAATGAGGCTAACTGTATTCACTACCACTTTAGAAGATTAATGTGATTTTTAAGCCTGCAAAACAATCACCTTTGCAGAGAAGGAGTGATCCATCTTGACCACAATGAGTGCAAGAACATTGATAAAGGTTAATGTAAATAACACCGCTTACTGTCCTAGATCCTTATCGGTGAAGAACTCGAGTAAAATTCTGACCGCAGCGCTGAGGATATGGTAGTTAGACAGTTCAACGTGCCTACACAGGCCTGATGGTGAGCGGTTCAGCCATGAGGAGTGAAAACTGTAGCGTGGGTGGACAGTATGACAGTAGGGGCTTTGAAAGTAAGAAAACGGCGAAAGTAGAAGGTGGGGAAACCTGCCTGTTAAACTCGGTCACAGTGGAAAGAAGTGCAGAGGTTTCTGTGGCTTTGTGTGTTCCAAGCAAAGAGCAAAGGGTAAGAAAAGAAGAAAATATACTAGTATGTATTTTGTGCCTCATTGTCATATCTTTTATATCTTGTAACCTCAAACCAGTGTTGCACAGTGTTGGACTTCTGAAAGATCTCTTACAGCTCCAGAAAAAATTAAGAGACCACTGCAAAATGATCAGTTTCTCAGATTTTGCTTTTTATAGGTATATGTTTGAGTAAAATGAACATTTTTGTTTTATTCTATAAACTACTGACAATATAACTCCCAAATTCTAAATACTAATATTTTCATTTAGAGCATTTATTTCCAGAAAATGAAAAATGGTCAAAATACCAAAAAAGGTCCAGTGTTTTCAGACCTCAAATAATGCAAAAAAACCAAGTTCATATTCATTTTTAAACAACACATTACTAATGTTTTAACTTAGGAAGTGTTCAGAAATCAATATTTGGTGGAATAACCCTGATTTGCAATCACAGCTTTCATGCGTCTTGGCATGCTCTCCACCAGTCTTTCACATTGCTGTTGGGTGACTTTATGCCATTCCTGGTGCAAGAATTCAAGCAGCTCAGCTTTGTTTGATGGCTTGTGACCATCCATCTTCCTCTTGATCACATTCCAGAGGTTTTCAATGGGGTTCAGGTCTGGAGATTGGGCTGGTCATGACAAGGT
>VUQI01047087.1:0-11863 GCA_015106735.1 Paratilapia polleni | reverse complement strand
ACGCACAGGGGTTCAACACTTGTGTAAAGCTAGATGTGATTCAGATTTAATTCTTTCATGTTGGCCCATTTTCTTAGCTAGAAGACAGGGAGTGTTGTTCAGTTTAATATTAGTGGCCTCAAGATGCTGTTATTACTGCTTGTGAAGAATACTCAAAGACTGGGATGGGGCATTAAGAAGTTAAGTTGCTGCTTTGGGTGCTGAAAGCAGGTGTGTTTCTTTTTATTCAAAATACGAAATCATATGAAAATCTCAGCCTATTCAGGCTGTTTTAGAGATATTCAGGTTTTGTATTATCTGTTGTCTCACTGGCACCTGTCATAAACAAAAGACTTATAACAACACAAAACTGTTTCTTTTCCACCTTAATGTCCTGAATTTTTATTGTAATAAGAGCAACACTTTAGGCAGTACACTATTACTGAAACACAAAATCTGAATATTGCATCTTGCTGTGTGCCTCCTATTTTGCTTAAATGAAAATCATAAACATGTTCTTCCGCAACACTGTACAAGTAATTATTCTCACCACTGTCCAAAATGGAGGGTTGTTATGTTGACACAGTACTCTGGGTAATGGAGAGAAGGGCCAGGGCAGGTCCTGATTTGCCCCATTCAGTTTCCAGATGGTACCTTGCCAGTACACATGTCATCAAGTGGCTGTAACAGTTGTTTGGGTACCCCCACGGCTCCACCCTGCTCTCGCCTCCTGCAGGCAAACTTATTGTACTGCAATTTTGGCAAGCTCCTCCCAGCATGGCTTTCATAAAAGCACCAGGAGGTTAAGCTGTTAATTAGCTACTGAAAGAGGAGGCCAACAGCTTGCTGTTAATTTGCTTTACTCTTTTTTTTTTTCTTATTTGGGGATTGACATCATTTCCTGCCTGTTTTGGAGTCATTGCTGTGTGTCACAAAAGCAGGACCCAGCTCATTAAGAGGGGGAGAAATGTGTTTATCTGGCTATGATTAGAAGTGCACATTATGTATGTATAGCCATGCTTATCCAAATGTTCTTAATGAGAGAGACCCTGGACGCCAGAGTGGGGCTCCTGTGGGCATAGGCCCAGGCTCGTTATCACCACACAGGGCATTGATCTCTCTACCGCCTGCTTGCTTATCCTCCTCCTCCTCCCTTTTCAAAGACAGTGAGTCGCACATGAATTATGTGGACACATTGATCAGCTGATTGAGAGCTATTGTTTAGAGCCCTGGGTCATTATTGAAGGAGGGATTACCCAACTCTTGTTTTGTGTGCGCATGTGGGAGAGTGTATTACTCAGCTCCTTGTCACAGCACATACTCCCCTTGGCTCACCTTAGATTTGCAATGGCTGCACAGAAGTGCACACACTTTTACACACAGAGCACATACAGCAGCCTACATAATCAACATGGCCCAAATGACTGCCTGCATTGATTGCCTTCCCTCTGCAATTATGTTCCCATTGTTTACTTTCTAGCATCTTACTCATTCAAATGGAATTCAATAATTATTGCTTTATTTAATGTTAAAGTAAGTAAGAGTGGTGGGTGTGGAGCACCAGTAGTTGCATTGTCTTTAAGTGTCTCCATGACCCCTCCCAAGCTACTTTGTTTTATAGGCCCATGTTAAGTCATCCTCTCCAAGGACACCTACAGTGATCCATCTTTGCTTTGCTGCCCCCACTTACGACACAGAGGTCCGTTTTGTTTTTTCCTTCCCTCCCAGAGACAAATATGCAGCCTGGTTTTATTCACCGGTAGTGATGGATCATTTCTGCAGCAAGACAGTAGAGGAAGCAACTTAGCACATTATGGGTTTGAGACAGAGGGACAGGATGTAGTGGAGGGTTGGCAGGTATTAAAGAGTAAAGGGAAAGAAAGAACGAGGGTGGGGATGAGGTTCAGGAAGCAGTAGGTATGCAGTTTGGCCTGGAATATACAGCCCCCTTAAGCCACAACCTAACTCTTAGGCATGTTGCAACTTGCAGTGGCTAATTCAAAGCAGCCACTACACTTGGCACCCAGTGGGGCCTGCGGTTGGAGCTGTTGTTCGTGCTGCTGGCAGTCAGGGAATCACAGGCCAAACTACGAGCACTCTCTGACTCCAGTCTCTCTCCTTTGCTTTGCTGAATAACCTGCTTAAATTCTAGGGGAATCCCAGAGTGCAGATTTATGAGAATGAAGTTCCCAACAAATCTCTGCACATGTACAGATATACTTTGGGAAGAAATGGGTCATTTAATTGAAATGTTTTCTAGAGCCTAACCTCAAACTTAATCCTCATCATTGACATAATCTGTTTTAAATTTAAGTTGATTTTGCTGTAACCTTCAGATTTAGGTGGCAACTGGCCAACTACCTTTTCAGTTATTCAGTTAACATACTTATTCTTTGGGTAGGTTAATTTGCTACATTGAGGCTTCAGTTTATAACTACTGTTTATAACTACTACTTCACCCTTAGATATTGTACAACTACAAAAAACCCAAATACATTTAAGCATCATGACATGAAGTGGCATTTTGTCATTCACAGACTACGATATTACGATTAGTTTCCCTGCCATTCAATGATTTAGTATTGCCACTGTGCATTCATAAAAACTGTTGCAAGCAACAGTCTCCATTTTTCTGCCTCCAACTCTGTTGTAAATGCTATTGAAGCATTTTCAAGAGTTGCAGTTCAAGATGACATTTATAAACATTGTTTGATGTTTTAATATCGCCAGCTGGAGTTTATGTACGTTGTTGTAAACACCATTTTTTAAATTGACTGCACTTGCAATTCTAAAACACCGAATGGCAGAGGAAGTGACACCGATATTGACCTAATCGGCTTATACACTGGTTTAATTTCACATCCATTTTTAAATTCTGCTTTTTTCGTTCTCATGTTGTCTGCATTACGCACACCAGATGCTAATTTTTTTTTTTTTTAAATCGTGGTCACAAAGCTTTATTTGGTCTTTTTGGAAAATGTAATTCCACCCCCAACCCTGGACCAGGTTGTAGATCAGCAAAGTGTTTGTGCTGCTGTACGACATTTTTTCTCATCAAGCGCTGGTTCCTTGTTTCTCAAAACATGTGAAAGTAGTTCGAGTTTAGGCACAGGTCATCAAATTGCCTAGATGAAAAAATGATAGCACAAAAGTATTTTCTTATCCCTTTGCCTTTAGTTGCTTTTTCAACCCAACAGGCACATTTCATTGTCTCCATTCAGAGTGTAATACAGTTACCTCACTGGTTAGAATTTTTGCTATGACTTCACTACGTTTGAATAACACACACACTCAAAAAAAACCCCAAAAAAAACCAATAGCAGCAAAGGTGCTGCCTCGACTTATTGTAACACTTCTCAAGTGAGGAAGACAAAACCAAACCTTTATTTCTGTGATTTACAGGACATAATCTTATCATAGATCTGCTCTGTTGGAGTGCTGTGCACTGCATTGCTTCAGGTGTGAATTGCAGTTTAAACCATGTAAGCCTCCCATGAAGCACACATGTGCATGTGCGCATAAACACACACACACACACACACACACACACATACAGACACAGAGAAGAGCTTTTAGTACAGAGAATCAGGGAGACAATTACAAAGCAATATCCAAGCAGATACTCACTAGCTCTCTCTCACAGAGGGAATTTGGCAGCTCTCTTAGAATTGATAGCTGTTTAGCTCACAGATAGTCATCTGTTTTAATGCATTAATTTTGTATTAACAGCACTGCCAAATTTAATGTTGGAAATTAGGGTATGATCATAATGGTATATGGCCACGCGCGCGTGCGTGTGTGTGTGTGTGTGTGTGTGTGTGTATTTGTGCATGTTTGTATGTGTACATTTTTGATGTTCTTTTTGTCTATACTTTTGTACGTGTTGTTACGTGTACATGTTGTATTGTATGGCTCCTTTGGGAGCCATTCTTTGGAATTACCGGCTTTCTGTCTCCCTTCCACCCTTCCAGTAATGCCCACCTCCATCTTGTGTTAGCTGGACTCTCTCAGCAACCACACTGTTTTGTGTTAAAGGTCCACTTTTACTTTGCATTTAAGTGGATGGAAATGCAGATGTATGCAGTGCTCTGGGTGGGTGGTGAAACTGATACAGGCATGTGTTGCCCACTCAGAGGGCAAGGTGCACTGTAGAGTTGTGAGAGAGAGGATGGGGTGGTGCTCACACCGCCCCTGTCCCTCTTTACCTGAAAAAGCACAGAGCACTGCTTCAGCCTCCACAGCAAGAGGTAAGGTGCTCCATCCAAGAGAGAGGCTTAAAAAACCATGATTGCATTTCATTTTTAACTGTAACAACTGCTACAGTATAATATGGAGCTTCAGAAAGCACACTTATTTAGGTGTTATATTAATTACAATTTTTTTTTAGCATTTTTAAGCATAATTAAATGTCTCCCAGTCGCAGTTGAGACACTGCTACAATATTATTATGTTATTATATAGGTAGCCACAAACACTTGCTCAGATGAATCTCCGATATAACTGCTGTAAATTCCTAGACGGTTCAGTGGTATTGAATCCATGCCACTGACCCAGCCAGCCTCCCCCCATTATGCTCCACAGCTCCCCTGCAGTTGGGGCCTTGATAGGGCGGTTAGAAACCTAAGAGCCAGGCAAACCAACTCCTCCCAGCCCAACATGACTTTTTCATTAAGCTGCCAAATTCCTGCACTCCAGTTGGAGGTGATTTATCAACTGGGGGCTTCATTGCAGGTTCATAGGAAACAGACATAGGCCCTGTCTCATGCATTATTATGTTTCACATTCAAAGTGTGTATGCATGTGTGCACACAATCAAAAACGAAGCTGGCCTGCGAGTGCACTTTGTCCAACCTGTTTGTACATTTAGATAGATCGTAGTCTATCACATGGATAATTCCTGAGCAATTTGGTCGTAATCAGTATTAGAGAAAGTGTATGTGATGATCAAAGGCTTATTGTTTCCATTGGTCAGGCTATGCTGTTCTCCTGTCCACTATGCGATTTTGCCACAGTCCTCTCTATAATACTCAATGAGCAGGGACCACCTCACTCTTCACTGGTTTTATCTCCTCCCTCGTTCACTAGCTTTAAAAGGCCCCAGACTGCTTTGGGTCATGGCCAGCGCAGAGATGGTGAAAGTGTTGGTTTACAGGTGTAAGCATTTGACATTGTAGACAGAGCTACAAACACCGGGGCAAGCCAGATTTGGCCCTGTTGAGGACATCTTCCTGGCCAGTCAAGGTTTATAGTGAATTATGGCTGATTCTGGGGCAGGCAGTCTCAGGTTCACTCCTATATAAACCCTGTGCTTTTTATGGGAAGCTGTAAAACTCCTAGGACTTTTTTTCTACCTCATGAGACTAGCTTTGAAGTCTTGGTCAGGTGCTGTCATTTTTTTAAAACCGGGTTTCTTGCAGATTTTTGGAGCCTTGAGTCATTTGCAGCAAGAGCTCCTTTTTTAAAATTCAAGACATCTGCTATGACTAAAAGAAATTTGATTGATTTGATGTCATCTATAACCGAATCTGTCTCTCAGATTTCTCTCTGCCTTAGTCCTGATGCAATATTTGTGCACAGAGGAAAAGGAGGAGAAGGAGGAGTGCTCCCCCAATATCCAGCAACACCTATTCATGACATCATGGATGGCTTAAAATGAGGCGAGAAAGGAGAGCACACAGAGCTTTTTACAATCACCTAATAACTCTATTACACCGAGCCGTGGGGCTCACAAAGAGGAAAAAAAACTCGTATTCCTTTTCCTGGAAGCGGTGTCTTAATGCACATTTTAGGTGTAGAAGTGAGAAATATGAAGCCAAAGAGAATGTAACACAATAGCTCAGAAAACCCCATAGCAATATTAGAATATTGCCAGAAAATTAAACATTAGGAGAAAGGGACAAGAGCTTTTTAGGGAGGCATAATATTGTTATGACTTTTTTTTCACCAGCCTGTCAACACCTGATTTAGATATAATGTGGTTAAATGTGTAATCTTTCCATTGCTTTTATGTCTTCCAGCCAGCCAAACAGGCCGTCTAGTGTAGGAGAGGATAGTTCAGTGTCTTCTTCATAAATGGTTCAGTCTTCTGAGGGTTTATCAGAAGTATCAAAGGAAACTGACACATGGAGGATTATACCCTTTACACGTAGGAAAATGGCATAGGTGAACATTAATATTTGGTATTCGTTTTAAATTTAATTACAAACTTTATCACTGTTGATAATTTGAGCAATTAACTTGTTAAGGTTAACTTTCCTCTGTGCATTTTGCCTGGTTAAAGGTATGATAAGCAGGATTTTCTTTAAAAAAAAAATGTATAGACTCATACAAACCCTCTCATTTGTCATTTATATACTAGTAGAAGTGTGTGGCAGTGTATTCTGGGCAGAAGGTATGCAACTAAAACCAGTAAAAGACAGTGTAAAACAATCTGAAAGTCCTAAATATCTGGTTCAGTGATTTGTTTTTACTAATACTACTCCCCCTCTCATCCAACTCCTAGCTTGTTCAAGGAAGTGCTGTGTTTACAAATAGCAAATGACAGCTGCTGCATATTATATCTTTAGAAATGTCCAGGAATAATAATTTACCTTTCAGTGTATCCAGTAGTGTTTCATCCTTATTTTGGCCTTAACTGAACGTACAGTACTGTTTCACATGTACTGTATGTACAAAAAGATACCCAGTATCTGTGTTTATCTACATACATTCATCCAAAATCTCTTTGTATGAGACACACTACAATTTACAATTATTTTGTTGTTCTCTCAGCATGCCTCACAGGAGACACTAGGGCCAATAAGATCAGAGGAAAAAGAGGAAAACTTTTGGTGATTGACATTGATTGTAGCCACAGAAATCCACAGCGAGACTCCGGAGTTTGATATAAGAAACAGCACGTGACAGGCATGACACAAGTAGCCATACCCAGTCTGGGGCTTTTATTGTAAACATCCAGCAACAATCAGTGTGATGCTTTAGGATAATGGTCAATAACTCTGTTGCTCACAACAGGTTCAGACATATTGTGTTGGCATTGCATCATTGATTGAGCCATGCAGGAGGTAATTAGACTGGAGCCTGGTGGTGTGACAAGAGGTTGTGGTGGCATGGTGTCACTATAGGGTGTTACGCATGTTGTGACTCTATGGTGAGTGGGTGAAGGCTGGACTAGGCATGCTGTGGAGTCTTGGAGGAAGTGCTGGGGTTGACAGGTCAATACTGACGCTGATTTCCTGTCCTCTGAAGGTTGTCCTCCTGTTGTGGAATGTTCCATTTTCTCTCAGAATGCACACAGTCCCAATTCTGCCTCACCACTGGCTGGCTTTGCCTCTCTTTCTCTATGAGAGAGTGAGGATTTAACTCACCATGATCAATATTTAGTATCCCATGCGTGAAACAGGCAGATGTTTGGAGTTTCCTTTTCAGAGACGGGAAGCTTCTGTTGAGTGAAGGGGATCAATGCTTCCTTCCGTCTGTGAGGCTGTAGACCCACGGCTTCTGAAGGGTGGCTGATGCGATTCCTGCCCGCCCTCGGGCCCCTGAGATTTGCGTGCCTCCCAGGCCTCTCCTGTCCTGTTAGCCCACTGATACAGACACTCACGCAGACAAGTGTGCAGTCCAAACAGTTGTCCTGAAGTGGAAGAGGTCTGGATGTTAAACAACAGGGCTGTGATTGGGAATTGATTTGTTCATTTGCCAACTGTGTGAGTGAAAGTGAGTCGGTGGTGCCTAGCCAGCTATCTGCCATCTACAATAACTTCTTTCTCTCTCTTTTCCTCTCTCTCTTTCTCTGTGTTCCTTTCCGTCTCCATCTTTCCCTCTCTCTCGTTCGCCTCCCACAGCACCTGCAGCAGCACGAAAACGCGGTGGAGGGTGATGCCTGCTACTACCATTGTGTGCTGTGCAACTACTCAACCAAGGCCAAGCTCAACCTGATCCAGCATGTGCGCTCCATGAAGCACCAACGCAGTGAGAGCCTCAGGAAGCTTCAGCGCTTGCAGAAGGGCCTGCCAGAGGAGGAGGAGGACCTCAGCTCCATCTTTACCATTCGCAAATGCCCTTCCTCAGATACAGGTCAGAACATGCCCCTGTGGCTTTTCTTCAGTGTCCTTTAGTGTGACTTTTTTTTTTTTTACCTCTTGATGTCTATATCTATGTATACAACTGTGTCTCTTATACACATAAACATACATTCATTCTGCTCAATTGAGAAGCTTTTTTTTTTTTTTTACCTGAGTCATCAAAATTTGCATTCACAGTTGGCTTCCTACTTTTACATGTACTTCCTCATAGAATGAACATTATCATTAATGGTTACCTAACATCTGTTTCAAAATGAAACAGTTTGGTTTTGCATTCTTGTTGTATTTGCTGTTAGTTTACTTAAAAATTATGAAGATATTTAGACATAACTTAGATAAATAGGTACTAAACTTTTACTAGATTTTACTATTCTTATACGTACAACTATTTATGATTTTTCTTCCACATGTAAAGAAATGTGTGACAAATTAATCAACAATACACACCAATATAACTTTATTCCTCAAATGTACTTGTGATTAAAATTTTAGTAACCATGCTTTACGCAAAATATTCCCACAAAGCCAGGGTTGGGCAGTCAGAACAGAAGCCATTAAAGACATACTGAGGCAAAGCTAAGGCTAGGGAAGGAGGAGCTGAACAACGACAGCAGATGCAACAACAACAAGAACACCAAAAAACAGACTCCGCCACAACAACAGTTGCATGGCTGAAACAAAGTGCCTCAATTGCCCATTTATTATGGACTGATTAGGAGGAGTGAGCTGTGGTCAATTAACACTCTTTCTTAGTAGAGATTTGGTTTTCTAATCACTTTAACTCCTGTGCCCTGACAAAGGGGCTCTATTGTGTGTCCTTCCAAGAGGGAACCATTACTTCCCTCGCACACATACTCGGTGTCTGTGTTATGTAGGAGAAAAAAAAAAAGGCCAGCCTGTGAAGACGCTTTGTTCCAAGGAGGCAGGGATAATGAAGCCAGCAGCCGGGAAATTGCGCAAAAGGCAGTCACAGATCTGAAGCAAATCATTAGAGAACATATTTAGCCGAGCAATTAGGGACAATTAAGCTTTCTGCTCGCTGCACTCCAAATATGTTAATGACTACAGTACAGTGGACAAGCGAACATGCAAGGCAAGAGGAAGGGCCATTTAGGTTAAAAGGGGTGGGGGGGTTGGGATTTTTTTTTTTTTCAGACAGGAGGAGTTGTTTTGCTGTTTGCAAATAAATGTGTTTTCTGTTTTTTAGTAGACACAGTGTTTATGAATCCTTTTTTTTTCTCTTTTAAGCTTTCATGTTTCAGATGCCCATGTTTGTGCGAGGATGAATATTCTTAGGTTAGGCAATGTGCCCCTACAGCGGAGCTGTGTGTGCACAGTATCATTACATGTACACACACACACACATCGGCAATGGTTACTGCCTTGCAGAGCTTCATCAGATTACAGCAGCTCTCACTTACTTGAGAAGACCACTGCTATCTAACAGATTATTGAATTAAAAAAAGATGTTTTAAAAGAAGTTGTAAATCATGTTATAGTATGTCATTATAGTTTGATTGTGTATTTTGGTGATGATGATGCTTGATTATTTCGATGGGCTCTATCTAGGCTCTACCATTGTGTGGTATTTGCATTTGTTTTTGCTTTTCTTGAGAAAATCCCTTCTATTCCTTTATAAGACAGCTAGCCATATACAAACAAGATCAAGAGCACCTCTACATTTTTTTTTTTTTTTTAAATGAAACAAAGTGTGTAAAAATGTTGACCGGGCATCTTGATCACATTACCACTATAATGATCAGACCTCTTTGTCTATAATCATTAACTCTAAAATTGCTGACTTCACACCCCTCACTTCTACCATTTCACACCGCAACAGCATCATCTGTGCTGGACCGCCAGCCCCACCTCTCAGCTAGGATTGAGCTATTCTCAGTGTAATATTTAATTTCCTCTTCTTTAGCTCTTCTGTGGCACAGGGCTCGTTTTGTGGTTGAGGCATAGTTGCTAAAGTGGTGGAACATTCCCTGGTTTGTTAAAACAAAGTTGCCCCTGGATTTCTGGGTCACATAGACAGTAATTCCCTCGCCTGCTGCTGTTTTGTTATCCTGCGAGGGGTTTCTCTGCTGGTTTAGGTGCTGGGCTTGTAGCGTTTCTGGGATTGTTCCCAGAACATATGAAATTTGTTTCCCCCCTAAAAAACTCAACACTATGATCAAAGACATGTCAGCATTACACAAAGGTGGTATGAAATGGTAGTCTGACATAGCTCTTACATAACAATTTTTTGGATAATTATGTTTTTCAGTCATCATCGTTGTAGTTGCCTGTTAAGTTGCTATGACAGCGGTGGAATAAATTAAAGTTAACTCACATATGATCTGGTATTTTACAACTTTGCATATCCATGTTCCTTATGAGGATGCAGCAAACATTGACTGCAGGGATTTATTGCCACAAATCTCCTCTGGGCTGAATGTCCGAGGAGAGCAAGGGCAGCAGAAATTAGGTTTCTTTCTAATTAGACTAACACAGGGATAAAAAGCCTGCATTGTTTTAATTCTTGCCCATACTATAAATGTGCTGCTTAGGCATTTTGCTCTGTGGCCCCACCTCCATTTGTCTTCTTTAACCCTTTATGTATGGCGAAACAAAGAAGGTCTCAGAGGGACTCCAACCCCACACAGCTGCCCTGTGTGCAGAGAACAAAGCTCAGCACTGACTTGAACCAATGTACTAGTGCTAGCTTCTAGTTTTAAGAATAGCAGCTGGCATATTTACATAAAAAAAAATAGAGAAGATATATGTATAAAACTGAAAAATAGATAGTAATGTTTAAAATTCTCAAAGTGTTCACTTATGAGGAGAGCAAATATATGTTATGATGTTACAGAGAAAAGGTAAAACCAAATGTAATTTATAGGTGTTTAGAGTAACTGTTGACAACTGTCAATACAAAGCATCAAGTTGTATATGTGTCCAAATGAGAAAAGTCAAAAATGGATGCAGGAGAATTTGGGGAGACAAGTTTTGTGAGCTAGCGTTTGAGAGCCGGTGTAACACTTTAGCATATGATGACCCTATTTCTTATGAATGATGTTCACCAGGGCATATAACTCAATGACACATTTAGGTTTCTCATTTTTTAACATTTAATCAACTAAAATTATTTTTTAAGTATAGAGCAGAATGAGATCATACTTTATAACTTCATACTTAATAAGGGCAAATTAGTTAAGTTGCACTGATGGGTGAATCCCCTTCTGGAAGAAGTGTTTGCTTTGCATTTGTACATCTCTCTGTATGAAAGAGACAGAGAGATGCAGAAGAAAGCATTTTATAAGGGTAAAATATGAGTATTTTTCAGTTGTAGTGTATTTGTGTGAGTTTATGTATGCACATGGAGGAGGCAGAGATGGAGAACAAACGTAGCTGACAGTGTGGATTAGCTCCTGCTGTAAATCTGCCTCAGTCACAGATGGCAGGCCCTTGATCGCTGGGCTGTGACGGCTTGGCTCTCATCGCAGGAGGAAATCCCTGTCTGTGAGCCTAGGAGGCTGAGAAGGAGAAGGCTGGGGCCGGGGCCACCTGGGCAGCCACCAGTCATTGTCTCCCGTCTGTGTGGACACAGAGGCCTGGGTATTCAAGGGCGAAGACTGGTTTGGGGAGGGGTTATCTCACTTTGACTCTGCAGTTGTTTTATCTATCACTTCATGACTGCTTGAAAATGGAACATAAGCCTCCAGTTTAGATCAGCGTTACTTTTAATGACCAGTTTGAGAAACTGGGCAGGGGAGCCGGTGTGCTTTATTAAATGGAAATGAGACGAAAGGATGCAT
>VUQI01047084.1:0-15380 GCA_015106735.1 Paratilapia polleni | reverse complement strand
GGAGAGGAGAAAGGGGAGAGATAGAGGAGAGAGAAAAGAGGAGCCCGGTGAGGCAGCGTGTCATTTGAATAATACGCTGGACACTTTCAATCTCCCAGAACATAAGAGGGAAGGTTTTAATGCACAGGGTGCAAGGAAGCACACACAGTGCCCCTGGTCACCGCGTTAGACAGCAGTTAAAAAGACGTGTGTCGAAGTCAGATGGAGGTTAAACTCAAAAGTTCTGGTGACCAAAGAAGTGAGTTGAATTTGAATTTCCTCTGTGTTTGGTGCGTGTCATTTCATGTTAAGCTTATTCATATAAAATCACATGCTTTCCACTAGAAACATGGAAAAACAACAGATATTATTTCCACTTGCTGTCTGCTGCATCATAGAAAAAATAAATATGTGGAAATTAATAGTTTTATTTTTCTGCTTTCCTTGCCTGTCGTGGCCGTTAATCAAGGCTGTGTGGATTTGCAAGCGATGACCAACAAACATCTCACAAAGGTATTGTAGCCAGGAAATCAATTTTGGCCCCTCTCCATTCATATTACCTGCAGTAAATGACGGCATCTTGCCTTTCAGTGGTTCTCCTGCAGCCCTCTTTGTTCTGTGGAAGGACTCTGGCCATTGTTCTATTATACTGTGTCCTCATGGCATAAATCACAAAACGTCATCCACCCATACAGATGCTTTTTCTGAGAATCTTAAAAAACAGCAGGGTGTCTCTTAAAGGCTTTTGTGTCAGCCTGACAGACAGCAAGGTATTGTTACCTGATTTAGACAAAGGTGGGTTTTCGTGTTTTCAGTGTATTGTGCATGTTTTTTTCCCCTTCCCCTTCCTCTTGCTAGAGAACATGGAAGCTCATTGAGATTGCTGAGTTGGGTGTGCAGTAGAATGATATGTGTGTCTGTGTGTGTGTGTGTGTGTTTTATAATGTGCTTCAAGTATAGAAGTGTGTCCACCCAATCAGTGATAGAGAAAAGGGTAATTGATAGGAACATTCCCGCTTGTGGGCAAATACCCAGGAGGAGAATGATGACCAAAGTATTTTTTGACTTGGATATTCAAACCACAGCGGTAGCTGCATGGAAGATACTTTCAATATGAAGTAATCAGATTATGTCAGGTTGGGGGTTTAGGGTCCCTTTTTCTTACCGTGAGTAGCCTCTCCCTTTTTTTTGTTTTCAGAGGAAATAACTGCGCAGCCAAGACTGCATTTTTCTTCTCCCTGTGAGTAACTATCAAAAAAGAGAGATTCATCACTGACACAGAAAACAATGAAATCTGTGGCTCAGAGACTATTTTTTATCTGAATATACACTTAAATACATTTAACTGACCAAGAGGGGAGTATGCAGTGGCTTCCAATAAACCAAGATAAAGTACTGCAATGGTACTTTGATTTGAGTGTCTTGGAACTGAAAACAAAATGGACTCTTCTATAAATCATGATAACGCTGTGACTGCAGGGAGAAAAAAAGAAGGGGGTGGCTATGCGAATGCAATAAGAGATAAAAAGTAGGGCGTTAAAAAAGTAAACTCCATTTTCATGGCATGGAGAAAAAACTCTTAAGGCAACAGCAGTTTGTGTACATTGGCAACAGATCGGTATGTCTTTGGGTGGGTGCCAACAGCTTGTCAAAGCTGAGTTATGCACTTCAGAGAGATGGAACACATGAAACCAGGTTGGGCCCTAAGCAAGTACCCTGGGGCACCCCTTGGCAAAGACATCAGAGCTGCTGGACAAGGTGGTTAGACAGAAAACCTGTCTGTGGTCAAATAAAAGCCATCAATGTCAATCTGGCCCTACTTTTACAGCTGGGTGTAATTGAGTGTGTGGCCCATAATTATAGACATGGAGCCAATTCTTCAAGATGTGAGCTCTGGAAATTTCCTTCACTTTACAAGGAATAGAGGCAGACATATGTATGTATTGTCAGCTTTGCATAATTTTTGACATTCTGAAAAGAGGTACAATGCTGAGGTAGAAGTACCTATTCATTATTTTTCAAATTCAAATTCATTTTCTAAGGGCATATACACCTATTAGCCACAACATTAAAACCATCTGACTGACGTCACATAGGTCCCCCTTATGCCACCAAAAGAGCTGTGACCTAATGAAGAACACCAAGATGTTAGCAGGAGTTCTTTAAAGTCATGTTCAAGTTCAGAGACCTCAGTAAATCACAGTAATTTTTCCCATTGTGGATCAGATTGAGATCTAGGGACCTCTTTGCCATTTCTGAATAATTTATGCAGCACTGCAGAAGTATTCTGTCACCTTTCTAACAGTAGGTTTTTATTTATTTACATTCTAGTATGGTAGAGCTTCTGAAACACCTCGACCCCCCAACCCTGGTTCACTGGTTGTCTTTCCTTGGACCATTTTTAGGTATGTCAATGCTTATTGGTAACATACAATACCGCAGCAAGACCTGCCATTTTGGAGATGTTCTGCAACCAGTCTTCTAGCCATCACAATTTGTCAAATTCACTTAGATCTTTTAACAACTTCCTGTTCACTTACTGTTGAATATATCTCAACACTTGCCTGGTACCATTATAACAGAACAGTCAATGTTATTCACTTCACTTGTTGGTAATTTTAATGTTGTGAGTGATCGGTTGTGCAATATAAATGAAGGAAAGCTCTCACTCAGTGTAACTGGAAACATTCCATAACTTAAAATTATTAACCGCCAAGGCAAAACTCTAAGTCTAGCTCTAACCTGCCAACCAAGTTACTAGTGAAACACAAATCAAGCATAGTATTAATTTGGGTTGGTCACAAAGTTGAGTTCAGCAAGAATTTCAACAGAACAGCTGATGCCAGTTGGTGCCAGCCAACCTCAGCTGATGAGTTAGCTTATAACCTTATACACATCCAACTGGCAAATCTTATGTACTACACACTGCTTTAGCCTGCCCACTGTTGCTGTGCATCTGTAAGCCACTCTGCAACCCACTTCCACCCAAGCTTCTCTTTACTTCCTGTATCTGATTTATCTCTTGTCATTGATGCTTGCTCTGTACTTGGTCTTGGTAATCACCCCGCCTTAAGGGGCATCCACACAGGAAGCAACTAGCTTAGCCACCAGATACCAAAGAAAGTAATTCAGCGGCTTCAAGTGACAACAGCGAAATAACTGCTGCCAGTTTCCCTTTTCTCAACTGTTACCCAGGCATCCAGAGCTGGTAATGTCTGCTACCTACCAACCACTGCAGACAAAACAATGGGCAACAAGCAAATCGCTTCCCGTGTGGACATTTATCATTATGTATGAATGCACGTGGGAGGGCAGGGAGGGGCCCTACTGCCAAAATTACTGAAGATGGAAAAATCTTACCAATCTTATTTTGACTATAGTGAGCCTGACTGAACTACAAGTTTAAGTAAGGACAGAGGCCTGTAGGAATGAGTAAGGTCACAGGTGCTGGAAAGCAAAACCTTACAAAAAGCAGATCATCACACTGCAATGTATAAGGTGTTATTCTCCGTTTAAACCCTAATCTTGAAAGTGTGGGTAGTGAAGTGTGGATGTTTTTTTATATGGGGCTGGAGCAAGGGGGTACTTGGATTGTATTTGTTTGAGCTGAAGCCCACTGTGCTTTGATGCCTCAGAAAGGGCAGAATTGCTGGAGCATGTCACTAATTAATGGAGAGCCAAAACACTGGTGTGTGGCCGTTAACACAGTAAGAAATAAGGTCACTTTATGTTATTCAAGGGACCAATCAAATACATTTAAGACACCTTGCTGATCAAGTCACAAACCAATTTATTGCAACTGTGCGGATCAATAGCACTAATAACATCTGAGGTTTAATCATGCATGCACATATGTTTTTGTCTCTCTTCTACCGGTGGGATGGAGTCGTAGTAGCTAATGCATTTACAGTCAGACCAACTGCTGTCTGACACAAAGGGGGGGAAAGCTGGACTTGCTTGAGTAACTGTAATAATTGGAAAATGATTTTGATAGCCTGAAACAATCTAATATATTACAGAATTTTATTAAAATAATATCAAATCAAATTAACTGCTATTCCATAATGAATTAGGTAACAAGTTAGGCAGATATTAATCGCTATCCCCTCCCTTAGGCCAGAGCAGACTGGGAGTGAGGATGAGGGGGTGATGAGTGAGGGGTGTGAGGAGGGATGATGGGAAAGAGGGATGGAAAGATAGAAGGGAAAGGGAAAAGGGTTATTAGCTTGTCTCTTGCAGCTTGTTACAACTCCAGTGAGTAAACTTCTGCTCTGGATTTTTTGTCTCTTCCTCTTTGTTTACCTCTTTTTTATTAATACCTTTGTATTTGCCAATTATTCAATAAGAGAGAAGATGGTGTATCACTTCCAGAAAGGTACATAACTAAACATCCTATGTCCTCCTTCGCAACATTTGATTGGCTGGTTGAAACAAGCCCCCTTAAATGGACCTGTAATTACGCTGGCGTGCCATGACTTCATACACGGCTGCTGTTATTCGCTGTGGCTCCCCTTGCTGGCATCTCTGAGGATGCCTGTGGGGGCTTCACAGGCCCTTCATCTGGGCTACGTAGTTTTTAATCAAGTCCAGGTCCTGAGTTCTTTAAATCATAATCAGATGTCTGTCTTGCTGAGCTTTGCCAGATTTTTAACGTATCAAGCCCATACCTGCTCTCCCTTCAGCATGGCAAGCCTTCCCTTAATTCCATCATGCCAATCAGTTACTGCTCCTATGGGCCCGTGGAATAACTAGTTGCAACACTCTGTGCACAATGCAGACTGCTGTCTGCTCTGACATTATGGCTTGACGCAGTGTTTTCGCAGCCACATGACTTCATGGAGAAATTACCTAAAGACTTTAAAGGGAGAGAAATGATGAACTCCTTGCCCTTCTTGCATTGCTGTGTCTGCAGGGATTAAAAGAAGAAGATAACTGAAAGGACGGCATTGCTGATGACATTCTCAGCAGTGGCAAAAGCCTGACGAACCCTTATCCAAAGCTACTGTAGCACTAATAGATGAGGCTTAACCTAGTCCAGAAGATCCAAGGGTTTTGTCAATTTAGGATCACTTTACCAGGATTTTGGCAGTGCGGCAGCATGGATTATCATTTGCGGCCTGCAGCACAACGGGGGTATCTGCCCCCGAACCCATGATAATGGGGTCTGCTTTCCTAAAGTAGATAAGACTAGCTACTTATCGAAGACATTGCAGGTGTTCACAAAGTCAATTGCGGGTGAAAGGCGAACAACTAGTGGGGATTTCAGCGTTGTGTGAGACACTCTCCCATTGAACCATCTTCCCAAAGTGGCTTCAGATACAGGAAGAAGAGAGGGAGGTGGGGAGGAGGATGAGTCCTATGCTGACAAGATTTAAAAGCCCCCAGTGAAGACTTGCGGTATCACGTGTCACAGAGAAGCAGAATTTAGGCATGTCATCAAACTTCCTGAAGAGAGGAAAGCCCAGCAAGTTTTCCCTGCGAAATGGAAGGAGGTGTGGAGGGGAAGCATTTGTTTAACCTGATATGTCCATGAAGAAATCCCTCCTTTAGTCAC
This sequence comes from Paratilapia polleni, assembly GCA_015106735.1. NCBI lineage: Eukaryota > Metazoa > Chordata > Actinopteri > Cichliformes > Cichlidae > Paratilapia > Paratilapia polleni. Next base: position 9,847 of record VUQI01047084.1, on the reverse strand, counting down.
ACTTCAGAAAAAAAGATCTGAGTCATGAAAGACGCATCACCCCTGACACCTATGAGCACCAGCCTCCACTCCTAGCCTGGGGAAAGATGCCAAAGGAACACAAAACAACCCACTTTTTTTTATTTTTAATTACTAATTATTTCAGAGAGGCTTTAATGGCTTTATTTGAGCTGTCACAGTCATCAGAGAGAGAGAGAGAGACAGAGCAATGGAAATAGAGGAAGCGAGGGAGGCAGGATTAGGTTTCTCCTGGGGAAAGCAGGGAGGAGGGAGGACAGCTCGTTCCTGATCCAGGGGGTTTTCAGGCCAGGGGGGCGACAGCTGCACTGTCTTTAGCCTGGATTTGAATTTGAATTCTATCTAACGATGCAGCGCCGGCGAGGACTTGGCAGGGCAGTCTGCTAATCTCCCAGACACAAATGCCTGGGCTTTTCTTGTGTGCCCTCGCCGAGATTTGAGTAATTAAAGTTAAATTGAAGGGAATAAAAAATATCCTTCTTGTACCCGGGCTGTCTTGCTAATGCCAAGTGTGAATAGTCAGGTTTGTCCTCAGAACTATAATCCCCAACGCTATTTCTCTTCTCTCTGTCTCGCTCTCTCTTTTTTCCTCTCTCTCTCTCTAAAAAGCTGTGGTGCAGCCAAGTTTTCGCAAGCTCTAAAGACAGTGATAAGGCAAGGGCCGCAGCCTTTCATCTTGCAGGCATCTTTAAGAAAAGGTGAAAGAAAAGAAGAGACGGGGGTTGTGTGCATGTGTGTTGGGGGCTGGGGTGGCTGCAAGTGTATAGGGCCAACACCTAGAGAGCATCCATCATTTTGGAGGAATTGGCTTAAAGTCTGGACTAGTTAGAGTTAAGAGAGTTAAACAGTGAGGCAGGCCTCTGTGGCACCTAGTTAACCCTTCTCTTCCTTTTACAATGGTTCTCTGATATTGGTGTGTAGACTTCAAAGGGTTTCCCATGTGAAACTAAATCTTATTAAATCGGTTTCTCATCTCATGCTTGTGCATGTTTATGTGCAAGAAATGTAACTTGTAGAAGTTTCTGTATTTCTATTTCTTTAACTCATCCAGCCACTCTCTGTCACATACAGTATATGCTCATTTAGACACCTCTGTAATTCTTAGTAGATATTTACTTTCTGGCTATGTGGCATTAGACTTTTGGTTTTCAAGTACATCAGTTGAGTACACATCAGGGGTATTGCATGTAAAAGCTGGACTTATCCACTTGAAGCCACCCACTGTTAGCAAGGTCCCATTGTGAAAACCCTATCCTGGGGATTTTGAATCTGGGCATCACAAGCAAGGAATGGTTCTGACCAAAAACCAAGGGACACTGCACACTCATATGGTAGCAACTGCTCAATGTCAGGACTTGAAACTAGCAACTGAGAGGTCATGGAACCAGTTTAAAATTCACACCCTTACATACAGAGCATTGCATTTTCATGCTTATTAGGATTCGGCCTAGATCTTCATCTTCACTTATGTTTGTTCTGCACTCTTACTAAGGACTCGGGCTGATCAAACTTTTCCTATGGAATGCTCTGCTTGCATCTCTGAAGGTTTCTTTCAAGGAAAGACTCTTTCAATAGTCAGCTGAAGACATATCTGTTTACTAGGACATTTGAGCAACATGTTTGCACCAGTTTTGCTTTTATGCAACGTACATTTTTATCTTTTAGTTCTTATACGGCTCTTAACCCTGTTTTATCTATTTGATGGTTTTTTGCTTCTAATTAAGGTAAATTAAATTTTCTGTTTTGTATAAATTTCCTGCATTCTTTTCATTTTATATTCCTTCATCTCCTTTTCTTTTTTCTTTCTTCTTTTTTAAATGTTGTATGTGAAGCACTTTGTGACTCATGTCTGTGGAAGCGCGGTATAAATAATTATTGCTTGCTTGGTGTATGGTATATACAGAAAAAAAGGAATGTAAGAGGTTATAAAATTGTTACTGGGGTAGGAAAAAATGATGTATTATTTTACCAGTTCTGTACTCTAGTATTCGTTCTGGGAATCTGCTTACATGTGTTTGTACTGTCAAAAGGTCATGAGTGGATATGTATTGAAGTTTGCACACTACAAAAGTTGAAGAGAAAAAATACAGTGCTTAACAAATATATTAGACCACCTGTCATAAAAATAAGACCATCCAGCATCACGAAGTGCTTTAATGACTTTCAGTGAGTTCTCCATGTTTTACCATTTTGAACAGGAGTGAGAAATTTCAAACTGAATTTAGATTTTTCTACCCAAATTTGAGCCGGCACACTGGACTTCTCTGAGAAGTCAGAAATTAATCAAGCAGAACATTCAACCACTAAAACTCATTTTTCTGTTCAACAATGCAAGTAAATAACTGTAATTTGGCATCTTAATCAAAAAAATATTTTTTTGCTGCTTTTTTGTAAAACAGTAAATTTGAAAATTCATGGATAACAACAGTAATTATATTTTAGCATTAAAAATATCATTTCGATTAAAGAGCTTGTGCATACTGGTGCATTAACTGTTACAGAAACAAAAAATGTGGCAGAAACCTTTGGGTGGTGGGCAAATAAATTTGTTAAGCACTGTATAAACATAGGTTGCAGGCCTAGAGAAAAGCCAGCACACTGCCCAAATCATTGTAAAGGCCTCAGCACCAAGCATGCTGATTAGCTTCTGATATGAATCCACTTATCAACAGGGGGTAATGGGAGTGGATTTGGGAGTATAGCTGGAATAAAGACTTAACACATGTTCCGGAGAAAGAGCAGTAACTGTCCACACCAGTCATGTCATATCTGGGCTTAGTGCTCAGAACATTTTAATTACAGGTTACATTAAAATAGAGGACTTTCAGGTCCAGTTACTAGCTTTTGCAGGAGCTTTAAATCAGTTTTCAGAAGTGAAAGAAGTTTGGCAAACCCACCATGGAAACTCCACCTGCTAATGAGGACTGTAGAAGGTGACTGAAAGCTCAGAAAAAGGCCAGGGATTGGACCTTGGGTTAAGATAAATTGATTGAACTGCCATTTCTAGCCTTAATAATGAAATGCAAAACTGAACTAGATTAGATCTGATGACAGAGAGAAACTGAAACAAACATACTCAGCTGGTGCTTAATTCATACTTTTTAAGACAAAACTTTTCTTGTTTTTCCTCTCTTGTTGTTTTAGCTATCTCAGTGCAGCTTTCAGTGTGTTGCCTCACTTGAGTTTCAAAATTGGAATTGTGTAGTAACAGAAGTGTCAGCACTAGCAGAACCTGGTGAGATTTTTAAAAGGTGAAAAATTATGAGAACAAATAAATATAATTTTTTTCCAATCACTGAGGAAAATGAATGTGAGATACAGACTGAGAATGTACACCCAGGTGCAATATTTTCACATTTACGTCCTCCTCTCACTCTTTCTCCCTCTCACAGAGCGTGAACCTCGCTCATCCTAAGCCTCCAGTAGGTTTGATGATGGATCAGTCATTACAGCAGGGACTGGCGATGCGAACTCAGTCAACAGAGGAAGAATTAAGTTCTCCCGTGGCCATCTGTGTGATGATGAGGAGGAGGTGCCACCATATTAACCTGGGACCATGCGGACTGCTGCACTATGTGTGCACACATAATGTTTGCAGTGTATGCTGTACAGTATCTGCGTCAGTGTGTGTATGTTTGCAGGTCAAATGACAGTGTTTTCCTGGCCCTTGTTTCCTCTGCTGACTCACAGTCACAGCTTTTGGAATGCTTCTTTTTTACCCCCTCACTCTTCTTCTCTTTTTTTTCTGGTAAGTGGAGAAATTGGAACACAGAAACAGACTTTTAAACCAATTCTTCTATTTGCCATCCTCTCCTCTCCTCCTGCTTCCATTTGGCTGTTAAGGCTTATATTCTCTCTTCCCATAAACTCCCATTCCTTCTCTTCCCTTTTCCTCCTCTTGTTTCTTGTTTTTCAAGTTTTATACCCCTTGTCTTATATTCTTAGCCTTTCTCACCATTGGCCTGTCCACATAAATTTATTTCCGCTCTTGCCACATCTGTCTGTTTGCATAACTGATTATGTGCAATCTGTAAGTATACTGTATGTCAAAGCTTAAGAGAAAGTCTTTCTGGGTGCTGCTCACTTCATTCACTGAAACGGTGACATCAAAAACATCATTCAAACATCATTCTCCATCCTTCCATCCATCCATTTTCTTCCGCTTATCCGGGGCCGGATCGCGGGGGCAACAGCCTAACCAGAGAAACCCAGACCTCCCTCTCCCCAGCCACCTTCTCCAGCTCATCTGGGGGGACACTGAGGCGTTCCCGGGCCAGCTGAGAGATATAATCCCACCAGTGTGTTCTGGGTCTACCCCAGGGCCTCCTCCCGGTGGGACATGCCCTGAACACCTCACCCAAGAGGCGCCCAGGAGGAATCCTTATCAGATGCCCGAGCCACCTCAACTGGCTCCTTTCGATGTGGAGGAGTAGCGGCTCTACTCTGAGGCCCTCCCGAATGACTGAGGGAGAGGCCAGCCACCCTTCGAAGGAAACTCATTTCCGCCGCTTGTACCTGTGATCTCGTTCTTTCGGTCACTAGCCAGAGCTCATGACCATAGGTGAGTGTAGGAATGTAGATCGACCAGTGAATCGACAGCTTCACTTTTACACTCAGCTCTCTCTTCAGCACGACGGACAGGTGCAGCATCCGCATCACTGCAGATGCGGCCCCAATCCGTCTGTCAATCTCCCATACCCATCTCCCCTCACTCGTGAACAAGACCCCGAGATACTTAAACTCGTCCACTTGGGGCAGGGACTCGTCTCTGACCCGGAGTGGGCACTCGAGCTGGAGGCCACCACCCGATGAAGCCAACAGAACCACATCATCCGCAAAGCAGAGGTGGGATTCTGAGACGACCAAAGTGGAAGCCCTCCGCCACTTGGCTCCGCCTAGAAATTCTAGAATCTGTGACATCAAGTTACATCATTCTCATTATACTTTTTTTTATGAATGAATTAAAAAAAAATCCTTCTCATTATACTTTTTTAATTCAATTCTGAATGAAAAAAAAACAAACAAAAAAAACAACATAAAATTAATTAAAAAAAAAAGAATAGTCTGGCAGTTTTATCATATGACTGCTTGTTTTTACAGAACATTAACCAGGAACACTTTGTTAAATGAAAGAGTTTGAAATGAAATCATTAAGTATTGCTCACAGATAACTGGATGTTTTAAAATCAACTTTTTGACTTAGTTTAGCGTTTTTAGAGCTGTATAATAATAATAAACCACTTTGTTCTTCTCCACAGGCATACAGCAGTCAAAAGCTGCTGCTGGATGCTTTTCTGTTAACCTTAACATGTTAGCTGTAAACCGTTTGACAGCCAGACAATAAAAGCCCAAAGTATCCGTATGAAACTTTACAGCAGATAAACGCACACTCGGTGCCTACGTCATTCTGTTACTTTATGTCCATCCATTCCTCTACTGAAACAGCTCTCCCTAACGGTCTGTAAAAGCACACACAGAGTCAATGGGTGCTTATTCACCATGTGCACCCTGGATTACAGTTTGGTATTACAGCCCAGCCTGCAGTTTCGCTGTATTGATAGGCCCATACATCAAACCTCCTCCAGACAATCGCAGATGGCTAATTGGGACTTTTTACAACCTCCCAGTTTATGCAGGAATTTTGATATAAATTAACCACACAAGGCAGCATTCACTTTCATGAAGCTTTACTTGGGCAGGGCCTCATCTGATGAATACCTCCTTTTATTGGTGCAAAGACCTCCAAGGCCTCAGTGAGATGGAATATTGTTTTTAATACATACCTGTCTGTGGTAATTAATTATGGCTTGCTGAATTGCCTGCAGACAAACTTGGAAGAAAAATCTCTGCCTTCATCTCTTTGCTCTCTGCTTGTCTCTTTTTTCTTTCCCTCCTCTTCAATTGAATTGAATTCAATTTTATTTATATAGCACCAAATCACAACAACAGTCGCCTCAAGGAGCTTTATATTTTAGGGTAAAGACCCTACAAATTAGACAGAAAACCCCAACAATCAGACGACCCCCTATGAGCAAGCACTTGGCAACAGTGGGAGGGAAAAACTCCCTTTTAACAGGAAGAAACCTCCGGCAGAACCAGGCTCAGGGAGGGGCAGCCATCTGCCGCGACCGGTTGGGGGTGAGGAGAAACGGAAGAGAGCGGAGGGAGACAGGACAAAAAGGCACACCTATGGGAGAGAGACAGAGTTTAATAATAGCTAATGATTACATGCAAGTGGTGTATAAACACATGGAGAGTGGAAGGAAGTGAGAAAGAGGAAGTGCTCAGTGTGTCATGGGAAGCCCCCAGCAGCCTTGTTTCTTATTCTCCTGTTCTCCCTCCCTCTGTCTGTAAGTCTTTGCCCCTCCTTCCATTCAGAGTTGGGTGTTTGAATTCCCCAAGACAGCCAACAAAAGAGAATCCCCTATTAATGTATAGTAGTGAGCAAAATTAATTAACAACTTACCATTTCAAAGTCACTACTTGTTTGAATTTAACCTCTTAAACTCCACCAGGTCATTGGCGACATGTCTAGGGTTAGGGTTTTGGGTTTAGTGTGCACCCCTTTTTATAGAATTTTTGCCTGTTTGGAACACCCAGATGGAAAAGCTTCTGACAGAAAAACTCTAATGCCAAATTGTATGAGACCCTATTTGAAATGTAACATCTTCTAGTTTCTGAAAACATGACTATATGGGATGTGGCTAAAGCAAAATCCAACCCTAACCCTAATCCTGACTAAGTCAGGTAGATGTAAAGAGGTTAAATGATCCTAACGTCAATAAGACGAAAGTAGCTGAAGCATGTTTCATAATTTGAAAATCACAATATAAAACCTTTAATGAGAAATGATTTAAAGAGCTGTGATCAAAATTACAGAACAGCAACCATTGTAGCAGCAAAGTTGTTTGCAAATGAAATTATTGGTGGTTACAGCTTTCGAAATCAGCAGGAAGTGTAGAAGCTGTCTGGACTTTCCCAGACTCTCCTGTGACTTAAGCACAGCTACACCCGTAGGATGTTATGAATTTTTCACATTGTTCTGATTATATTATGTTCCATCTTGTCATATTTCTTCCACAGTTTGGTAACTGTTGTCAGTTTCTTAAGCCGTAACTGTACTTGATCTTCCAAAGATTCTTGATTGGGTTCAGATCAGGACTAACCCTGTTGTATTATTTCAGTGTTCTCAGCTTCATGAAAGTGTTTTTGCAGTGGGACAGAGGGCATTGTGTTGCATAAAAATTACTGGTGGATTGGAAGGTGACAGCAGGAAGTGAACAGTGTGCTGATGAAGGTGCTTCTGATAAACATTAGTGTCTTTGCCATGTAGCAGAAAACTTTCTTCAATCCATTATGCTTCCAAATCATTTAAAGCCTAAATTAACTGGAAATATCTTAAAGACATGTCTGGGTCAGCTGTGGCTCAGGAGGTAGAACAGGCATGTACTAATCAGAAGGTTGGTGGTTTGATCTTTGGCCCCTTCACTCTACAAGTCAAAGTGTCCTTGGGCAAGATGCATCCATCAGATTGTGAGTGTGTGTGATAGGTAAAAAGTGCATAAAATAAAGTGCTCTGTGGACTGGTTCTTATATAGCGCTTTTCTACTCTACTTGAGCACTCAAAGCGCTTTATACTACATGCCACATTCACACAAGCACTTCCTTCTATAGTGTAAGTGCAATCGATCTAACATTCACACTCCAATGAGCGCATCGGGGGCAACTGGGGGTTCAGTATCTTGCCCAAGGATACTTTGGCATGCAGACTGGAGTGGCCAGGGATCGACCCACCATCCTTCCGATCAGTAGATGACCCACTCTACCTCCTGAGCCACAGCCATCCCCACTTTGTGTACTCAGCAAGAGTAGAAATGTGTTATATAAATAGCAGTTTACCATTTATATGTTAAATGTTGAAACTGTGAAATGTTACTTTAAAAAGAATTTCAAAAATCCAGATACAGATCACAGTTTAATACCAGGTATGAACTGGGCTCAACCTCTGTCCACTTATCTCTAACATCAAAAATGTTCCTACAGCCAAAAATTTTTTTTAAACCAAAAATGCCTCTTGCCTACTGTGCTTTCTCATCCCAGCGGCCATCAAACACATACACACACACACACACACACACACACAAGCTCTGTTCAGACTCACTGGATATTTCCCAAGTAGTTACTCTGCTCCATTTTAACCATAACCTCCCACCCCTTACCCTTCCCTCCCTGAGAATAAATCCCATTCAGCTTCCCCTGGACCTATCTGGGGCACACTGTACAAACGTGGTTTTAGAGCAGAAATGTTTACTTGTTAAAACTACTAAGAATCTGTTGTTATACTGATATTTGTCTTTGAAAGCAGTTATGATGTAAACTAGGCAAATACATTTAAAGTTGCGCTGAAATCAATAAAATTTCATAGCAAAATTTGTCCTGTGAAAAGCCAAATCTGAGTAACAGAGAACAAAAATATTCCCAAGAATGTGAGACTGTTCTTTTAAATGTAAAACAATGTATTACATATGTGCATACAAGTAAAAACACATAGACAAGTATTTAAAGTGTAATGTACTGAGTATAACTACTACAGCAAAAATACTAAGCACTACTGACTTGAAGGGGACCTTTAATGCTTTTCATTTTTTCCCATCACATATACATTTGTTCCAATGGTGGATACTCATATTAAACATGGTCAAAGCTTAAAACAGTGAGGTCAATGTATGTGCAAGTTATCCCTGTGAGCTAGAACCTTTAGTATGATGTGCTCAGCTGTGGCTGTGTGCACAGAAGCCCCACCCACCTACGGTTCAAATTATCATAAGAAAGCCAATCAGAAGAAAGTTGGCTTATAGTGATGAGAAAAGACAGAGGCCTGGGCCCAGTACAAGATAAATAAGGATTATTTTGAACTGTTAATCATGCAAAGCTACTCTAGTAGAGTCCAAGAATAAAAATATGGATCTGGAAATTAACATAATAGGTCAACTTTATTTCTATTTAGTCATCAGAATGTGCTGTAAGTGCTCTAATTAGTCCTTACTGGTTGGGTATCTTTAGTCCTTTAATGAGAAGGACTTGCAGTAATAGGATGACAAACATCAATGGCCCTTGCAATGGCAGATTGACATACTGGCTCACTTTCTAATGAGCTGTTAGACATCTATTTATTGCATCAATCAGCAAGAGTTCATGAATAATATGATAATTCATTCTTTAAGTAATTTTTTTTAAGCAGAAATGACACAAATCTGAAGGTAGCAGTTTCTTAAATTTTAAACTTTGCCACTCTTTACTCTTTGTTAATTGAATATCATCAGGTTTTGTTATGTTCCCTGAGTCTGGGAAACTCTGGTGGGCAAGACAAAAGAATGGATGAGACAATAATAATAATAATACTAATGATAATAATAATATAAACCTTAAAAATAAACCTTTGAATGCTGCAGTGAGAGTACTGACAGGGACTAGAAAGAGAGACCATATTTCTCCCATATTAGCTTCTCTTCATTGGCTACCAGTTAAATCCAGAATTGAATTTAAAATCCTTCTCCTCACATACAAAGTCTTAAAAAATCAGGCCCCATCATATCTTAAAGACCTCATAGTACCATATTATCCCAATAGAGCACTTCGCTCTCAGACTGCAAGCTTACTTGTGGTTCCTAGGGTATTTAAAAGTAGAATGGGAGGAAAAGCCTTCAGCTTTCAGGCCCCTCTCCTGTGGAACCAACTCCCAGCTAGGATTCAGGAGACAGACACCCTCTCTACTTTTAAGATTAGGCTTAAAACTTTCCCTTTTGATAGAGTTTATAGTTAGGGCTGG
>VUQI01047080.1:0-13189 GCA_015106735.1 Paratilapia polleni | reverse complement strand
CATTCTTTCACAAATGTTTGTAGAAGCAGTCTGCATGAAGTTTGGAGGTCTGTAGCTATTGACTGCAGAAGGTTGGCGACCTCTGCGCACTATGCGCCTCAGCATCCGCTGACCCCGCTCTGTGATTTTACATGGTTAGTTAGTTGCTGTCGTTCCCAGTCGCTTCCACTTTGTTATAATACCACTAACAGTTGACTGTGGAATATTTAGTAGCGAGGAAATTTCACGACTGGACTTATTGCGCAGGTGGCATCCTATCACGGTACCACGCTGGAATTCACTGAGCTCCTGAGAGCGACCCATTCTTTCACAAATGTTTCTAGAAGCAGTCTGCATGCCTAGGTGCTTGATTTTATACACCTGTGGCCATGGAAGTGATTGGAACACCTGAATTCAGTGATTTAGATGGGTGAGTGAATACTTTTGGCAATATAGTGTAAGTACCCAAGCCAAGATGAAACCTACTGTTTCCAGGTCCCAAGTCATCTGTCAATTAATAAGAAACACATGTGCTGCAATGGCATGAGCTGGATCCTCAGCATTCTCCTTCAGTGACCTGGCTTGAATCTTATGAGGTCCATTTTCCTTTTGTGAACCAAGACTTCTAAAAGCCTGTTTTCATTTGATCTCTGCTACTGAGATGATTCTGTTTAAGGGGACTGAGGAGGCAGTAAATGGATAGGACGGAGGTACAGGCCCATCCCTTGGAAAGAGTTTTTTGGGGGCTATCAGTGACATATTTATCCTCTATTCCCTGAATTGGTGTTTTTTTTCCATTTATTGATACTTCCTTTGTTCTTCAGATCTTACATTTATTTTTGGCAATAGTTTTCATTTGTAATAAATAATCATTGATTAAGTATTTAGACATAACTTCTGAATTTTTTTGTAAATCCTTTGTCTTCTCAACTATTTGAACTGTGAGACCAGTCAGTGATAGCTACTTTATTCATTAATGGGACATTAAGTATCATTTCCTGCTTTTTGATGGATACACTGCTGGACTCAGAATAACTATTTGGACTCAAAAGCAGAGATTCATGGTCAGTAGAACAAAGGTGGGCCTGGATGGTAGTAGTAGCAGAGGCCTTTCAGGCCTTTTTGTGAAGGTCATGCAAAGAACAGCCTGTCATTTACTCCATATCAAGGTGAGAAGAGATTGGTATCTTTGTGGGTAAAATGGTTAAAATCCTCACAATACACCAGGCACATCTGAGGAGGGTTAATGATTTGTTTACATTCAACCTTTTTCCATACTATGGACAGAGGGCACCTTTACTCGAGGTCTGGCAGTGGTGTATGTAACCACACTCAAAATATCACTGCTCTATAGATCTTGGCTCAACTACTCACATATGCAGTCAGCCCCCTCCTTCTCCTTCTCCCATTCTTAAATCATGCATATCATCCTAAGTTCATATCTGTCGACATGGGCAAAAACATACTCAAATTTTCTGATTTGACCCATTTGATTAAAAAACAACATGATCAGAGACCCCTATGCCACTTGGCAGTTTGCTGCATTCTGCAAAGAATCAAATATTCTCTTGCCACTACTAACATCCAGCTGATGTGGTGAGATAAAGTTAAATATTCATTTTGAAATCTGCAGATTAACAAACACAGCACAGACCAAACTGTATAATTTAAAAGACAAGGGGGCAGTCAGTCACTGGCAACCCACAATGATTCTCTTTCAAATGGAGGGGTAGGGAGTGTCATTTGGTATCACACACAACATCCATTTAAAAAGGGCACGCTTATTTGATTTGCAGCCATGTTGGGAAGTCCCGCGGTGGGGATGGCATCTTTGATCAAAAAGGGGAAACTGGCTGAAACAACTGTAAGTAAGTAAATCCTCCATGCTGGTGCTACACTGTATAAGTAGGCTACGAAATACCAAAAAATACTTAATGGTAAACTCCATGATAAGGCAAAGTTACAGAAGACCTCAATTCTACTTCTCAAGCATCAGCATCGGTGTGACAGTTCTCTGAGAAAAGTTATCACCCGACCCCCTCAGAATCAGCTGAATTTTTTGTACATTAACTTTAGTTTATTTAATGAAAATTTTACCTTCATACTATAAGACTTTTCCAAGTTGCAGGCCCAAAAAGTACATACATGTAAGTTGAATACAATTATTTTGACACAGAAGGAATCATGGCTAGAAGATAAGCCTGGTATCAAAATGTACATAAAAATTAGACCTTTCATAGCCTATATGTTTTCACCAGCCTCGTATCCCACATGGTGATATGATCTTTTAAAGTTTACTCCAAAATTCACTTTTTGAAGTTTTCTCCAGTGAAAACAGATCAAACATCCAGAGTACCAATGCCCGTTTCTGTTCTACATCAGACATCAAATTAGTCCAGTTTTGCTACTGAAACCATAAGAACTCACATGATAAGGATGGTTGGCTTTAGACTGTGACACCTGGAATGGGTTAAAATTGATCTGGTTTCAGTTTTTAACAGAGCTCCAATATGTTTTTTTAGCCCTGAAAAATTCATGTGGCTATCTTCTGTAATTTGAGATAGCCATTTGGAAATGCTGGAAAAAATAAGGCAAGTTAAAAAGTGCCACATTTCCACCCACTCCTGTGTACTTCAAGGGCCTGGAGCTCTGAAAATATTCATAGTATGAAGGTAAAATTCTGCATGCCTTCATTTATTACACTAATTTTATTGTCCAAAAAAAATAAGCTGATTCTAAGGATGGCAGTTGGGAACTTGTTTTTTTTTTAATGGAATGACCCAGGTCTTACTTCTGTTGACAAAAGGTAAAATGACTTCCATCACAACTACAGGTCTCCCATTTGATGCCAGTCACACAGATACTGTTTATTAAGATACTTTATGTGATATAGAGAAGATGTTTTTGCCCTTCACGTGGCACTCCTCCACAGGCACAAGCTACGGGCTCCACCCCTCCGTCCCCATGTGCCAACACGTCAATCAGCTGTAATTGCCATCCTGGAGGAACAATATCAGGCCGTGGAGCTCTAACCACACAGATTCATTGCAACACCTAATCTGCTAATGAGCTCAGCATGGCTATTTTCAGCATTGCCGCAGACATCATAGCCATTGCTGAGGAGGCCTGGCGCGGCTTCCAGTGACAGCAGAGGACAGTTGGTCTGTTGGAGAAGGTACAAAGCAGACCTCAGCCTGCACGCTTCAGGACAGCACAGTCACTCCAGATCCTGTTTGGAGGGATATGTGTGATCCCAGCATATCACACTGGCTGCTTACTATTCTGATTTACATGGCCACATTTTCATTTTTTTTACATGCTGCATGGTGATATCAAATCATAAAAATATCTCCATGTAATCTGGGTTAGAACTGCCAGTAGGTTTGTGTTTCAACTAGCTCCCAAAATCAGTCATCTCATAATCAAACTGGATAAATAATAGATCAAATAATGGGCCAAAAAGACACAGTTTGTTTTCCAGCAGCTCCATGCAGCTCTAAGTTTTGCTGTTCAGGAACAAGAACACAAAGAAAAAAGCAACACAAACAATCCTTAATGGAACTGATACAAGAGGCTTTTTAATTATCTAACTCAATCAGCTAAAGACCAGTGGATCAATGAATCCCCATTACACTCCCCAGCTCTGTGCCCAGACAGCAGCAGTTTACATCAGTTCAAACAGCAAGGCATGCTGCAGCTAAGTGACAGATTACAGGTTGTGGCTAATCTAATGCAGCCACAGCATTTGTACAGAGTACATCTTTAATTCAGACTGCAAGCTTCTCTCATTGTGACCATGTCACTTAACTGATACAGCCTCTCTGCAATATTTATTGTTCCTAACAGAAGATGTGACTTTCAAGTTTGAGTAAAAAAAAAAACTATTGCCTGGGTGACCTACATTACGGGACAAGACTTACAGAATTTATAATTTTCACACCACATTTATAATAAAACGACAATGAAAAACATTAAACAAACATTGAATATGGAATCAAAACAGAAATCAAATTCCAATGAGCAGCATTATTCAGAACTCCTGACTTGTTTTGGTTTAAGCTGTAAATAGGATCCAGTTCTTATCATTATAAATATTAATTTTAATATTTATTAGTACTCTATTGAGATTCTTTCATAAATAAATCAGTTTTATAAATAAGCAACTGTGCTAAATGCACCCAAAATTCAGTTTTTGTATAGAATTTATAAAATGTTTCCTGTAGAATTAAAATGCATTTGCTGCAGCAGTGGGCCGCGGGCAAAAAAGAGACACACGAACGTCTTCTTAAATAGGAAATTATTAGTTATAGATATACTATGTGATATAAATAACAGCTCAACAGTCAGCTGCCTCTCCAGTCCATTCCTCATCATGTGGATGGACTCTAATCCACTATTTTGAAGTGCAGATTCAGACGGTAGCCCTGGTTCTGCTCTGCAGAGAGTTCAGCATAGTGGCACGTGAACCAGTTCTCCACCTGCTGCAGGTTCTGTTTGGAGTCACAGCTGGAAACAAATCTCGAGCCAGCTGCAGAACACAATGGTGCTATTGGACACCATCAAACTGCAGGAAGGGAAACTCCCTGGAGAGCACCTGAATGACAACAGCAACCTGGTCGGCCTGCAGGTCAAGAAACATGACATGGGGCATGCTGGGGCTAGCTGATTAGCAGCAACTGAACTTTTAAAAGTTAGAGGGATTGATTAAAACTTTGATAAAATGTTTTGTTTTTGTTTTTTTTTTAAAGTAAAAAAAATTTGTATGTGCACACACAATTTGGATGTTTAAAAACAGGTAACACACATTTAAAATAAAAGCCATACATTTTAGAACAGGGTTTGTTCACTCTAGGAACATGAAACTATCAAAGTCAGTGGTGCTAAGATTAATTTTTGTGTTAAAACCTTAGCCAATGCTATAAAAAAGCAAATAATTAAAGTTGCTTCATCTGAGTGTAAAATATTCACTAAGCATGCTTTTGATGTCATTTTGAGGCTTTACACATTGGACAGACCATGGTACGTAAAAAGACTAACATTTCATTTTAAATATTTCATCACACCGAATATGAATATCAGTTACACGCAAACTTTGGAAGTTAAACCTAATTTCAGCAAAAGATTAAATGAGCATTTAAAGTCTGCCAACACAACACAAACTTTGTGATACAAGATCTCCAACTTAAAAACCATCCAGTCAGTAAGGCTGCAAACTATTAGACCATACTTCATCTGCCAGTTAGTGCCGCCTAAAACTTCCACTTGTGTACTGAGAATTTCTGTAGAATTACATTCAAATTCTTCATGTTAAATGCACTTGGACAAAGTAATCCACATCCAAATCAAAGTTCTCTCTAAAGACGTTTAAGTAAGGGGTATATGTTCACTGGATTATATTAGGTTTGAATTTCACCTTGTCGATTTCAGCATTTTCATCTGTGGATTATTGAGGACCAACATGTCGATCATGTTTGGATTGCAAAGAATTCAATATTTCTCCAAGAAATCATTATGATACTGACACAGTCATGATCTTGCATGCAAAAGTATTTTCTAAAAGATGCTGTTGGAATTGTCTGTGACTGCAGCTAATAAAATAAATAAATAAATGCAAGATGAAATCAAATTAAAGTCACATGCTAAGATTACCTTATTGAGGTGTAAAAATCAGTGTGTGATATTGAATGGGCAGAGTTGCCCCAGTCTTGCCTCTGCCCTGGTGCAGAATTTGTTTCTCATTTGTAGGCATCCACACAATTATTTTGGGTAGTGCCAATTGAATATCTGATTGGGCTTATGAATTCGAGGGATTAATTTCACTGCAACAATGCATCAATTGTTTCCAGTAAGAGCCGCAGAGGCAGGCGGTGTTGTTGTTCAGTAAACTGATCATACACAGAGTGTACTAATGCTTCTTGTGGCGGAATCCATTGATCTGCTGTCCCCTTGCATAGTACTTTCCTAATGATATCTGAGATGCCACTGTTACAGAAACGGAGAGCAGCATTTCCCCAGCCCTCTAGAGCAATTTATTGTGGGAAGGTAATAATAAGTCTATATTTGAAAAAATGGACTAGATGAGCCTGTGTCTGAATGTGGGCTCTGAGCCTGAAACCACAGCGGCTCATGGTGGCACGGGAGTCATTTTCAATCTCTCTTCAGAGACGGGCATCATTGACTGTAAGAGAGCAATTAAAAACAGAAGCTACAGTACATTTTGTTAAAATTTGCACTGACATAATTTTTAAAGTACTTTTATTCACTCTGTTAAAAACTGCACAAACGTTACTGGGGTTGGATTTCTTATATAATTTTGTCAAAAGCTTGAAGCTCGGTCTCTCTCCCAAAACAACAAATTAATGAATATTCCAGCTATATAAACAGATTTTACATCCACAGAACAAGTCACACAAGGACAAGCAGCAGCTCTGTGGGGCTCTGTGATGGAGTTGAGCACTACTGTGATTCAACCATAGACGTAGCTTCTGGGTCGGAAAAATGAAGCCAATGTGGAAGTGCCTTAAACCTGTATTCTATCTCAAGGCCAACAGAAGGCGATAGCTGTGGTTGCAAAAAGACTTCCGGTCCTATGGACGTCTATGGGAACGCTCATCTCATATATTTCCCACTCAGAGACTTTATGTTTACTTTGTAACTAGTGGACAATCACTCACTCTTATTTTGAAAGTCCAGTCGCTGCTAATGAGCTAGCCCTCGCCCTTCCCATCTCGTGTTTCATTCATGGGCCACCATGGCACCTCACTTATTCAAGAACTTGGGAGAGCTTCACAAGAAAGAGACCAAGGCTGATATCAAGCCAGGTCCTGGAGTCTGGAAGAAGAGTGGAGAGGCACAAAATCCAAGGTTGTATAAGTCCAATGTGAAGTTTCTGAAGTCTGTGATGATTTGAGGTGCCATGTCATCTGCTGGTGTTGGTGGTGGTTGGTCCATTGTGTTTATCTAGTCCAAAGCCAATGCAGCCATCTCCCAGGAGAGAGCACTTCATGCTTCCATCTGTTGACAAGCTTCATGGAGATGCCGATTTCCTTTTCCAGCAGGACTTAGCACCTGCCTACAGCGCCAAAACTACTACCAAATGGTTTGCTAACCATCTTATTACTGTGTTTGAATTTTGGATGGATGGATGGATGGATGGCCATGATATAACACTGACACTTTAGACTTTATTTATATGTACTTCTGATGGAGCAGCTATTTAGAAATCTTATTAATTTCAGGTAGCAGGAATGAAATGCTTTGGAATTTACTTTGGTAGATGTACAGCTGATGAACTTTCTTGTTTTATTAATACAATCAGGGATTTGTTATGTAGCAGAAAATCTAATGAGCAACTAAAACCACTATCACCAAATACAGTTCCAGAGCCTGTCTTTTTCTCCCTTTGGTGAGGAGTGTCAGTGGTGCAGCCATCAGCCACTGTATGGTAAACATAACACTGAAACAAACCACAATCAAGTTTCTGGCCATCGATCTTCAGTCATTAGCTATGAGCTCATGGCGCCACTCAATGACCAGCATGACTCTCAGGGTAATATAAGCACGCAACCCCACTATTGATCCTAATACGTCCCGTCTTGTGTCAAACACTCTTAACAAAGGGTGTCAAAGAGCGCTACAGCCAAACCAAGAAGAGTAACTCAACAAAACTGGAGCCTCTTCTTTTACTGAGACTGAATTTGTCAACATGTTTGTTTCTTTACATTGGCTGATAGAGAACAGTGTTCATTTTGGCTTATTTTAGCTTAGTCTTCAAATGAAAATGCAAATTCATTCTCAACGGTAGTTTTAAATCGCTAAAATTAAAACACTGCATGACCTTAATTGAATTATATAGTTGTGACTTTAATCTTAAATAGTTAATTTGATCTTGTAGCTTACAATAATAATGTGTTAAACTAAAGTCAAAAGTCTGGATCAGTTCACAAACCTTATCAATAATTTTTCAAGAAATTCAAATAGTACAAAGTTTTTATAGACATTAAATTATACATTATAGTCTTTACCCACACCAATCTGTGTTGCAGCAGTATATAGTTTGACGTTTTTATGGTGCAGCTGCCATAAACAAAAGTTCCTTTTTTAATTAATTAAAATACCACTTTTCATCAATTTTATAGTACTGCCAGTATAATTTGGAATAATTATTGTTACACAAGACCTCGTAGAAAAACTGGCCAACCAAATTTGAAAGAAGTTCCTCATAATCATGTTTTTTTTTTTTTTTTATACAATAAACAAACTTAGTATATTTAGTAAATCCATCCATCCATCTTCTTCCTGGGGGGGCTGCAGCCTACCCTAGCTGTCATAGGAAACACTCTGGACAGGTTGCCAGTCTACTGCAGTGCTAACACAGAGAGACAAGCAACCAATCATGGTCACATTCACACCTATGGCCAGTTATAAGTTAGAATATAATAATATAGAAAACCTAACCCATGCATGTCTAGGAATGTGGGAGGAAGCTGGAGTGCTTGGAGAGAACCCACGCAAGCATGAGGAGAAACTCCACACAGAAAGGCCCCAGCCAGCCACTGGATTCAAACCCAAGACCTTCTTGCTGTGAGGCAACAGTGCTAACCACTGCACTGTTGTTCTGCCGGTAATGTGGTGGTTAGCACCACAAAGCCATGCAAAATTTTACTTTCAAACTATGAATATTTTCCAATTTACAGGCCCTTGAAGGATACAGAGGTAGGCTGAACTTTTGCGCTTTTTAATTTGCATTATTTTTTTGAGCCCTCATACCTTTATAAGCACAGGAGATTGCCACAAGACTTTTTAACGTTTAAGCTCTATTAAAAACTACAACCAAATACATTTTCATCAACCCCAAGTGTCACAATCTAAACCCAAAATCATGTTTCAGTATGTCCTGTTGCTGTGGAAAAAGGGCTGGCAATGAATATTTTTGACATAGTTTCCCCAGACAGAATTAACACAACCACACACAGTCTGACAGACTCTAAAAGAAACCCCAGAATGATCACCATAAG
The DNA here is from genome assembly GCA_015106735.1 of Paratilapia polleni. Taxonomy (NCBI): domain Eukaryota; kingdom Metazoa; phylum Chordata; class Actinopteri; order Cichliformes; family Cichlidae; genus Paratilapia; species Paratilapia polleni. The sequence continues at coordinate 4,193 of VUQI01047080.1, read as the reverse complement.
CAGTATGATAATCCAAGTCCAACTTAGCGTTAAAAGAAGTGCCAAGCTAAATTCATGCAATAAACATCAAGAATAACCATCTCTGAACATCAGCATTTCCAATAAAATTTTCTTTCAGCAAAAAGATAATTGGATGATTTCCTGAGATCTATTATAGAAAAACACTCACTTTCATTACACCAGACTTTGACATCATTTCAAGTTCTCATTTTACTTAAAAAAAGAAAAAAAGTGAGACTGGAATGGAGCACAGTTCAACCCCTGGGCTAATCGTGGGGCCTTTTATCTGCAGCAGAAAGAGTGTCTTTTGTCAGAAACAGCACCCTGAGTCTGGAGAGAGGAGGAGGAGGAGGAGGGAGCGTTCTGGGCATTGTCTCTCTGGAGGACACTAATGGGTTTTGGTGTCATATGTTTTTCACTCAACACTTGACACATGGAGCTGTTCCCCTTCAATCACTCCACTTTAATGCCCATTACGATGAGGTATGCCACAGTAACGGGCTGACTTTTGGTCACTTTGATTGTCCAAAATGAGAGTCTATTTTAAAGCCTTTCCTTTCCTTTTAAAATACCAGCCTTTCTTTGCATCTTTACACGCTAAGTTGTCTTGGTAACACGCAGCCTTGCTGTATCTGGTGTGTGTGACACCATTCTTTAGTGTACAGGGCATACGAGCCAATGTCAGACTGCCTGAGTAGCTTTGGGTCTAACCACATATGTAAGTAACAAGAAGCTACTGGTTGTAATTCTCTTTTCAAGGCACTAGACTGTCTAATGAACCCCTGAATGCCAATGAGGGTGGGGGAGGAGGCTTCAGAGAATTTGGGGCAATAAAAGATGTATTCTATCCAAAAGGAAAAAAAAAACCCACACAACTTCTCCTTGTCCTTACCTGGCAAAATTTAAATTATTGTTCCATCCTGGTAAAGTAGGACACTTCATACCTCCTAATCCATTAGGCAATTAATTTGGGAACTTAAAAACTGCTGCAGATTTCTGCCGAGCAGTTGTGGTAGTTCTACTAGACAGAGAGCACTTGGGGGCAGTCCCTGAAACTTGAGTAGATGATTAAGTGCATTTCTGCTCCTGAGGAGAGATTATGTCTTGTGCCAGTGCCCGAGTCAGAGGATGGAGCACGGCTGTGGAACTTGGCAATGGTCGAGGTACATTGAGATAATGATGTACCTGTCCTCAACAATAACACTAATCATATCTCACCTCTAGGGTTTCGCTTTAAGGTCAGAACAAATTCGCTACCATACATTAAGTCCTTGTATTGTTTTAATGAAGGTGTACGGATTCCTGACGCTACGGATTGCACTTGCACCTCAAATGTCCCGTGTGTATAAATGCCTCCAAATCTTAATTTGTTTCTTACTTAACAGAAAAAAATACCCTGAAATGCTGGAACAGCTCATAACGCTTAACATTATGAGGAAGGAGACTGTGACATGCAAGACCACAGGCCAATTTTTAATAAATGTGAAACTGAACCTCAGTCTACTGCTCGAAAATTATAACCATGCACCACCTTTCCACTCTGCACACTCAAAAGGCCAGCAGCGGCTCTCCAAATGTATGGGGGCCACTGAAACGAGCATCTGTGCCGACGCCAAACCCTGATGGGAGTTTTTTTTTTTTTTTTTTTTTAATAGAGGGAGCCATTGAGATATATTTATGTTTCTTCCCCCATTACTAGAGCTTTAAATAATAAAGCAAAATAAATAGCATCCATTAAACTGATCACATTGTGCTAACTCAAATTGTGTTTATTATGCTAATGGTACATGAAATTAAGAAAAAGACCTTGATGCCAGTGGATTTAATTAATGGGCTTTGGGAAAGGCACTGAGACATAATTCATTTCTGAGTAAGTAAGTCTCATTTGCAGTTCCATGGGTCCTCATGCCGCTGATTGCCTGAGTTATTCTTGCAGATGTGCTGCTCACAGCATGTCCCTCCATTAGAAATGAACACCTCATTATATAAACTACCTAATTAAACATAATACAGCTCTGCATTGACTCATTAATGCGTAGCCTTCTTTTCTCCGAAGGAAAGAATGTGAGGGGGGGAAAGGGAGAGAGAGGCAGAGATAAAGCAAATGAGAGATGGAGCAAGAAGAAAAAGGTGCTGTGAAGATTACAGGCGAGTCTGCTATAGCCCCATCACACAAAAACAGGAGCTACACCTTTTTCACTAATTCAAGTCTTTGTTAACAAACACCATTTTTAAAAAAAAAAAGTGATAAACTCTGGCCATTTCTGCTGCTGAACTCTGCACTAAAAGCTTATTATGTTTGGTGTAACATTTTTAAAACAACAATCAAGTCAACAAGATAAGTGCAAAATTAAGCAAATGCTTACTGACCAAAACTTGCTAAACTGAGGCCACCCCCCTCTGTGGCTCAATCACAACACAGAACCTAAAGCAAACACTAGCTGTGAAAGCCTCAATAATTAAACACTAATTAAAACAACACTGGGATATACAAGCAAGATACTGAATGCTGCACAGTCATGGATTACTGATACCCACACAGTGCTCTATTCATTGCTTTTTCCCCCCAAACGGTGCTAGTGGGGTTTACAGGTTTTTCCTGACCTTTTTAAGGGCACATAATGTGTACATTTCCAGGTCTGTATGTTTGTTCTGTGGTTCTACCATGAAATGATAATCAGAACAGGATACCACATTACAAGATGGTGCCTCATTCATTAGAACGAAAACTGCTCAACACAGCACACGAAGAAAAAAATTTCCAAGCTTCCTCCTTGAAATACCAGATGTTATGTAGGCTTCTGCACTTTTGGGTTCATAGAGCATGCACATCTTCTCAGTTGAGCCAACAGAAAACATGACCCTGCCAGCCATGTTGGAACATACATACATATATGGGCTTAAAGAGGCATTAAATAGCATTTTTGCTTTAACTTTGTATCATGAAATCTGACACCATCAGCATTTAGACTGGTTGCCTATAAATCTTTCATTGCTGCCACCAGGCTGGAATTTTCCCCACACAAAATCAGATTTGCTTTACGGCAGAGAGGAAGTACGTCAGCAATTCCGCATTCAAACTCGGAAGCGGCTAGCGCTAGAGATTTCTCTTCAGAGATTTCTCTTCAGAGATACCAGTGGATGTCTACAGCTAGCTGGCATGGCGGACACACAAACACCTTTGGAAACGTAACCATCCAAAAGAAAACGAGTTGCTTTATCAGAGGAAGCAAAGAAGGTGAAGAGGGGGAGTGACAGAAGACAGGACAAAGCAAGACGTAACCTGGGACAAGAGTTTACATGATGAAGAGAGATTCACGATTGAAGGGGCTTTCGAAACAGACGGCCAGCTGGTGTCATTTATCAGTACTCTTGAGACTGTGCTGAGAGACACAGCAAACCTTGTGACAGCACACATGGATGTGCTATCCTGGAGGAGCTGGACTACCTCTGCAACCTGAATGGGTGGCAGGTACTATCTCGTGCTACCACCAGTGACAAGGACACTAGCAAAAAGCAAAACTATAGAAAAATTAGTCAGGAGGGATAAGGTGAGAGCGGTGGTCTGTGGCCACCACCTGCTAAAGCATTCCCTTTTTGAGGATTGTCTTCTTGTTGCCTCTCCAGTGCACCTGTCACTTTCATTTGCTCCAAAGCAGGTGGAATGGATTCACAATGGTTTATGCTTCCTAACTGGACAGACTGATATCCCTGAAGTTTAACTGACTTTGTTATACTGCGATGATTGTATATACAGTCACAATAAACATTATACCTACCATGTTAGAGCTGTAAGCAGATATAAGTACTTTCTTAAGCATTTCTGAATGTATCTATTAACAAGTTTTCCTGTTCATTGTACAATACACTGATTAGGCATAACATTATAACCACCTGCCTAATATTGTGTTGGTCAAAACAAACTGCGATGCATTGTGTATTCTGACACCTTTCTATCAGAACCAGCATTAGCTTCTTCGGCAATTTGAGCTACAGTATCTCGTCTGTTGGATCGGACCACACGGGCAAGCCTTCGCTCCCCACGTGCATCAATGAGCCTTGGCTGCCCATGACCCTGTCTCCGGTTCACCACTGTTCCTTCCTTGGACCACTTTAGATAGATACTGACCACTGCAGACCGGGAACACCCCACAAGAGCTGCAGTTTTGGAGATGCTCTGACCCAGCTGTCTA
>VUQI01047077.1:0-12816 GCA_015106735.1 Paratilapia polleni | reverse complement strand
TAAAAAATAGGTTTTTTTTTTTTTTTTTTTTTTTTTTTTTTTTTTTTTTTAGTGCCCATTGGCAATCTATTAAACAACTGAAATTGTGTGCAGAAATCCACTGAGATACAAGGAGAGAGACACGGAATTAGGAATGTTTGTATTATTCATTGGCAGCCAAGATCCAATGCAGAAGTCTTCTGATCGTTAAATGAAAAGTATCTCCAGCAAAGCATTATAATTGCCTAACAAAAATTATCTCCCCCCCCCTCCCTTTTCTTTCATGATCTAAACACAAGTGCACAGAACCAATTCCAGTCACATGGTAACTGCTTTGATTATGAACAATATGTTTCTTGATGTTTCTCGAGAGAGATGGTAGCTCAGAGGGAAAAGAGTTCAATGTGTGAGCTTGTCTGCCAGAATGAACTGCTTTCAAGCCGTCCACCTCTGCCTGTCATCTTTCCTCAGACATAGAGAGAAGCTGTCTGTCATCTTCCCTCAGACATAGGGAGAAGCAGAATTACTGGGTCACTCAAATGCACATGCCAGAAAATGGGCCACTGCTCAGTAGTGACACCATTTGTGATTTGCACATGCTGAATGAGGCTAAAATACACACAAGTGAGATGTTAATTCAAGCACCAGTATCCAGTAGCACAACTTCAGCCCTAGTTTAAACACCAAATGTCACATTTTGCTTCATCACCAATTATCTTATGCATCTACCTGTCAAGCTCAAAAAGCATTGTACAGTTTTGACACATTGGACAAAAAAAATAAAACTAAACCAGTATTCCCTTTAATTTCACGATATTTGACTTGGCCCCTCTGGGGCCTAAGTGGAATGATCAATGTCCAAAATTAAACAGTAATTGCCAGCCTCATAATGAAAATGGACCCCTAATAGATATTTTTCATCAGTGGAACCTGCAATCCAGGATGCAATTACCTGGAGTGTTTACAAGCCATTTCAGCATAATATTTTGTGTTTTCAGGCACCAAGGCTAAGGTCATTATTTAACGGAATGGGTTTTAGGAGGAAAAATATCCACACTGATGTCTGAATTATACAAAATTGGTGATTGCATTATTCAGTTCATAAGTGCGGATGGACATATTGACTTTTAAACATTGCCAGCATATTGAAATTATAACCTTTCAGAGAAATACCACTCACTTTGAGAATAAATATATCTTTGCCTTGTTGTCTTTATTAGCCTTGCTTTGAATCAACATGTTGTTTAACAATGAGGAGCTCTAATGTCTTAAATGATTTACATTTACCTCCAAGAAAATTGTAATTTGTTAAATTTTTTTCTTAATGAATTCATTTGTGGTGGCAAATTTCTTGCAAATACATATACGCTTAAAAGAAAAGGTTAATTTGTTCCATTTTCAGTGTAGCTGCACATCAATGTGACCTTACAAATGGGAGAAAGGGACAAACTGCTATGTCATTTGTGACTGGAAGGCTCGGTGTAAGGGCGTTCATTATTCCAGAGTGGTTCTCCATTACTCCATATGGGAGTTGCATATATTACATGTGAAATTCAGTGGTATTCCTCTTTAACACAGAGCGAAAAAAACTGCAAGGGTTTGTGCCCAGGGTTATATTCATGGAGATTATCTCCATTAAATGTCAAAGACACTTCATATTCAATGACAAGGTTTAGCATACAGTATATTCTTTTTTAGCAAACTGTTCCAAGGACTCAAATGACAGAAAGGATTGTGTTCTTAGACACATTTTTAAAAAAAGAAATGTCATTTCTTTCTCTTATAAAAAACATGAACACATACACATGTAAAATATTTGTAGAAATACTAACCACAAATAATCACATAAATACAAAATATGCCACAGTAGTGGCTTTAAAATACTGACCAGTCAGAAAGTAACAATTCACCCCATTGCTGACTTTTGTAATGAAGCCTGATGGTGTCAGATAAAAATGACATTTTTTTTTTATCTAAGAATCACTAAATCTGGCCCATCAACATTTTTTTAAAATACCACTAGCTCTTCGTAAGGCCATATTGTATGTTTTCGACCCAATGACAGGGATAAAAACAAATTTTGCAAAATGGAAACTTTTTATTTTCAAAAAGCAACAGATTACACAGTTAACTTTCAGCAAATGCAATCCTAACTGAAACTGTACTCACATTCGGGACTTCAAAATGAAAGACTCACATACTTACACACAATCTATCTATAATATACAAAAAAGGATACATAATAAATATTAAAATGGCCACAAGAGAAAAAGTAAGTCACTGAAAACAATCAGTAGAGAGCAAATGTAGGGAAAGTAGAAACAAGACAGTGTGCCTTAAATGTCTTTTTTTTTTTTTTTCTTTTACATTTTTTACAAATTGTGCAAGATTTCATACTAAGGCTCTGGTCTTGAAGTGACTGTTGTCTGATCCACACACACACACACACACGCATAAACACACAAACAGACTCACACACTCTCCCTGTGCTCTGAGCACTCTGTGGGGTGTAGCAAACCATTGCAGAATAAAAATGGGCTGCTCAGTGTATGGCCTGTGATGCTCATGGGAGTGGACCAGCTTTTAAAAATGAACATGCACTTCACGCTAATGTGAAAAAGAAGGAAAAAAAAAAAACCTCCCCTTGCATCTACAAAAACAAACAAACAAACAAAAAAAAAAAAACTTTTCAGGAGTGATTGAAAAATTAACCCCAGAAACATGACAATATCATAACCATTAAGGCAAGAACACCCGGAGTGGCATCAGCAATACTGTAACAATATGATAGTGTTTAGGTACATGGATATGATGAAACATTTAACTACTTCTTCAATGTCTTTTTTAAGCACATGGTTGTTCTTAAAAGCAACTTTTTTTTTAAATTCCAAACATCACTTCATCTTTTTTTCCTCGTTTTTTTTTTTTGTAAAAGGTGTTAGGAAAATAACAATGCCAGACACTAGGGACATATGGATCGTAAAACTACAAGAAATAATTTCTAGATTTAAGTTGCAACTTCAAAAACCACACATTGTAAATCCCCCATCGTTAAGCCCCCACCCGGTAAATGAAAGAGATATCACTTACATTAAAACCATTTTATCCTCTTGTGATGGTGTAATCCAACAGTTTTGCTTTACTTACAGCGATTGTGTAGTCTGTTGCAAATTAAAGCATTCAGTGTTTAGTTTGGAGGGGAAAAAGGGAGGGGAAAAAGTTGTCCTTGCAATGCAACTGTCGACCAAAAAAAAGCATCTTTACATCTTCTTTTTAGTGCAACTCTTAAAATGTAAAACATTTCCAGTGATTCCTTGAGAGGTATCATTTCTTTGTTTTGTGTTATTTTTTTTCTTTTTCTTTTCATATTTACGTATTTCACACCTCACAGAATAACGTCTTCAAAATATCCAAAGCAAGAGGTCTTGTTTTCATTGTTTTGTCAAATCTCTTTTTTTTTTTCAGCTTTTTGCTTCACTGCATTGGCATGGCCTTCCACAATGTCTGTTTACTAAAACATAAACACAGGAGGTGATCCATTCCCCCTGTGTTATTCCCATTCCCTTCAGCCTCCATGTTTGAAACGATTTATATTCAATCACCCCAGCACAGCCATGTGATTGGCAGTCCACCTTCAACCTCTGAAAAGAAGGGTTAGGAGAAGGAGGAACAGGAGAAAACTGGAGAATGAAGAGAAGAGAGATAGAAAGAGAGAGTGCACTGTACAATGGGAACGAGCCCAGATCAAGATCAATCAGGGTAATAGAGACATAGATGAGAAAAAACCCACAGCAAAACCCTCATATAACACAGTAGGGTTCCCTTGGTAACCTGGATTTTCTGCAGTAGAGGAGCGTGGTGCTGAAGCAACGCCGAAGCTCTCTGTTGGAGAAGATGCAGATGAAAGGATTGACCCCAGCCTGGGCAAAGCTCATCCACACGGCTGCTGTCAGGTAGCCTCCAGGGACAACGGGGCCCCTTGCAAACACCCGCCAGTAGCAGGCGACCAGGTATGGCCCCCACAGTGCCAGGAAGAAAAACGTCATGATGTAGAACATCCTACTAATCCTCTTCTCAGTTTTGAATTCATCCAATACCAGTAGACGCCTGCGGCCCGCTGCATTGCTGTTCTGCCGGATGCCCAGCAAAGTAGGCGGGGTGGGGCCTCTACCAAATCCAGCCAGCCAGTTGGCTGCCGCCTGCCCGCTGGCACCTGGGCCGTGGAAGGTCCAGTTCTGGCTGACGGCAGGCACGAACTGGACGGGCTTCATCTTTCGACGGTCGTGGACGAAAAAGATGAGCTTGAGGTAAACCAGCTGTGTGGCCAGGAGGATGAGTGCCAGCAGGAGCATGAAGCCCAGTGAATCATTTGCCCTGAAGGAACGGTGCTGGAATGTGCACTGGTCCTCCTCCCGGATAAAAGAGTACGTCCCTACATCTAGCACCGGTGGGAACGCCATAGCCACAGACAACGTCCACACCATGCAGATGACAGCCAAACACGTCCAGAAAGTGAGCCTCTTGGTGTAGAAACGGTGATGCGCAATGGCCAGGTAACGGGTGACGCTGACGCAGAATAGCATGAACGCCGTGTGAAAACAGGAGAGCACACCCAGGAATGCGATCACTTTACAGGTCAACGTGCCATAGGTCCAGGCAGATCCATTCTTGACTGAGGTGAAGACAAAGGGGAAGCAGATGGCGGAGCGCAGGATGTCAGAGGCGCACAGGTCCAACAGGAAATAGTAGGGCGCTCGGTGCAGGCTCTTGTCTTTGACCAGCAGGATGGAGATCAGGAGGTTTCCAACCACACCGACTCCAATGATGAAACCCAGAGAGGTCAGTTTGAGGAACGTGGTGAGAGGAGAGACATTCTGCAAGATGGTGTGGTCCCCTGCATGGCTATAGTTCGCCATAGATGGAGGAGGGATCATAAAGATAGCGGAATAGCTTCAGCCAAGTATCATGATCTAGAGGTGGCAGGGGGAGGCGTTAGATCCATTTGGCGGTGTGCTTTGAAGAGGTTTCCAGGCGTATAGGCAACCTCTCCTCTAAGGCATCCTTTGTTCCTTTGTCTCATCACACCTAAAAAAATCCCTGGAAAATATGATCCACCCATCAACATTCAGTCCCATAGAACAGTTGCATTGTTTCAAACTACACCTGCACAATCTATAATGTGATAAGCATTATTTTCTTCTGCCGGATATTTATTTAATTATTTACTTTTTTAACATTTCCAGTGGCTCAGTGCAGAGCACTGCCTCAGCCTGAACTCTTTGTCTACAAAGAGTCACAGAGACAGTAATCGAGCTCGATTAGACTAAAGCATTAATGCGTTACACTCATAGAAAATTCTTTCATGTCGCTTCCTGAACAAAAGCAGCAGAATGGCAAAAGGCACAGTCCAGCCTTCATTAACAAGCGACGCATTTTTTATTTATTTATTTATTTTTGACCGTGTCTAACGGAAATAAACGAGTGACACACACCAAAAAAGGTCTCGGTTTGGATTTTTTTTTTAGGGACATTTTCGGCGCACTGTGAAACATTAAGAGAAATGCAGTCCAAAAATAAGCGCTTCTTGATCACACCCTGCAGAACAGAGGAAGACTCTCTGAATCGGTGTTATGCCTCGAAACTCACCTCAACCTTTATGCGTTGTGGTAAATCGACAGAGGGTGCATACGCGATAAAGCATCCGTGTTTTTGTCTGATTAAAGGTTAACTGGATTACGGGTTTTACGTTAATAAGCAGTGTTCTCATTAGGGCGTCTATTGAGCCAGCCTCCATTTTCCAGATCATCTTTTACATTACTAATTAGAAAGAGTTGAGCGAACATAACATGTAATACTCACACTGTGAGCCAATTCGGCGTAATTATTTTTTTAATGTGCGGGTGTGATTATCAGTAGGGATGGGTTGAAGAGGATAAAGGGTAAATATGACACTAAAAAAGCCTGCTGGTAACAATATTGTGGAACGTTCTATTCCAGATATATTTTTGGAAAATTGCATAACCTATGGCAATGCCCCATTTCATTAATACGTGCGTTTGTGTCTACTTACGCATTTAAATGTGTCCTCCGATTGTCAGTCGAGTATGTTTTTTATGCGCGTTTGAATCCGACAGTTTTAGTTAAACACGTAACAGAATTAAATAATCGCCTTTGCGTCCCAGTCGGCTGAATGAAGCACAACAGTGGAGCGAATCCGCATGTCCATTATACTAGAATAATTTCCAAGTCTCCGCTATGATTTGCTCAGAATCGCAGCCGCCACACAAGACAAGGCCAAAAAAAAAGAGGGAGAGAACGAGAGAGACAGCCGACCACAAGATCAATCAAAATCCTACCTGTTGATAATCCAATTTCGTGTCCCTCCTGTTCGTTATTTACATCGCACAAATCGTGCTTTTGCTGTTTTAAAAAGCCTGCTTTGTTGCCTGCCCCCTTTTTTCCTCCACCGTGAATATCCTACAGTAAACGGAGCGCACTGCGCATGCGCCCTGCATCCCTATTTGTGATCCAAGACGCGTCTTGTCTCTTGTTGCAGCAGCAGCAGCAGCAGCGGCAGTTAACACCGTCTCTCTCATGGTAACATCTGCTCAACGGGGCCGCTGCTGGCCGGCAAAGCGTTACAACAGCATCCCCGTGGTTTCCTTTGGTAACGTGCAGAGTAACGGATTACTCTTTTCCTTCTGGTTCTAACACTTAACGTGTCTATGAAAACATACATTTATGTAATAGTCCTGGCTTTTTTTTTTTTCTAAGAATGCTTTAGATTAACTGCCTTCAAATATTTGAAAATGAATAAGATTTTTCCATCAAAAGCCAAATGTGGTTCATTCTAAGCCAGTCTTCTTTTTATATTACAGTTTCAGCCAAGTTTGACCTCTTTCTGGATTCGACTACAGCATTGCTTTATCCTCTTCTTTCACTTTGCTCATATGGGTTTCACTTTACAGAAACGTCCACCAATATGTAAAACATGAAGGTTTAAAGAAGACAGGTGGGATGAGTTCCTCTGTACTTTATATACATAATTGACAAGCACTTTGCACGGTGTTGTTCATTCTTGCCAGGGCAGCATAATAAACTCATAGGATATTTGATTTCTCAACCATGTGTGGGGGCTCTGTGATGCCATGAGAAGCCTGACAAGTGAATATTGTGCACAAGTGAACATGTTTAAATGCTGCAAACATACATTAAAAAAACAATACCCTGGGCTAAGAATCATAAATTAATAATTATCATACATGAAGGAAACTGGTAACTGACAACTCTAACTGGCAACTTTTGCACAGTAGGGAACACTGTGGACTGGGCAGGTTTTTATGCTTTCGGAAAAAAAACAAAAAAAAAAAACAGGTGCTGAGAATAAACTAGGGTCAGTCACCTTTTTTTAAAGACATAACATCCTCTCCACTGTTGAAGAAGAAACTTTTGGCTGCTCCCTTATTTCCCAAGAAGTTGCCCCAGCAACTGGATTCACACCTCCCATTTACCGGGGCTTGGGACCAGTAAGGTGTGTCCTCCTGGAATCAAACAGGGGATCTTTTGCATGTAAGGCAACTGTGTTAACCACCGCACCATGAAGCAGGCCACTGGTTGATCCACATGTAGATACTGACACTACTTCTTGGCTTTGAAAGAACTTAATGTGAAAGAGCACTCATTCATTTTGATAAGGTTCTATTTTGATGCATCACCACAACCTAATCTTAATTTAAATCCTTGATTATGTAAGGTAGTAAAGATGAACACGTTGTCTACTATATGCATCACTAGTTTAATCTAAAATTAATGTTTGAGGGAAAAAATGCCATATATTATTATGAGTTTTTGAAAGTGTGACATATACTATATGAAACAGTAACTGCAGTCCAACAGTATCCAGTATTAATTACAGTAATAGCATGATGATCATTACAGCAGTGGTTTCCCTCAGCAGAGCTAGAATATTTAGTAAATTATTCAATGAGATGAGCAACAAAAATCATCAGCAACTATTTTCATAAAGACTTACAATTTTAATCATTTTTTAGTTAAAATGTTTCAACTTTAACAGCTCCATAAAATGTTAATAGTTTGCTGGTTTATCTTCTATAAAATGCAACTAATTATCTTTGATTCTTTTTGGGTAAGCTATTTATGTATGAGTAAGGGTCGTTCTTAACTTTTTTTTCCCACCTTACTGCAAAACACAGTTAGTCAGTACTGAAAATCATTAGCCAGTGCCTGACCATAAACCTTAGCACTTTTAGAAAATTAAACTCTAGCCCATGTTTGGTTCTGTAAGCAGTAAACTTCCAAAACACCTGAAACAGATGTGACTGCATAGAAAAGGCGTGACAGGCCAAAGCAACAATATACTGAGGACAGATTGTAATGTTTGCTCTCCAATCTGCAGCAAATCGTGTTTCATTTTGTAAGGGATCTGCTCAACCTGTATGCAGTGAAGTACTGTTTCCACACATAAACACGAGCTATGAAGAGTGTCACATTTATTCCACATGTTTAATTAGCAAGGTAACAGAACTGCAAAACTAATTCCACTGGTGTGACACTGTGCATCAAACGGTGACAATTACTGAAAGCACAAACATGTCAGGAAGTCACAGAAATGACTTCAAGCATGGAAATATGCGCGGTACACAGTGCAGGCATTTTTAAGGAGAATACAGCCTGCAATAACTGCAGCAGTCTTTTCATAGTGAAGGCAACAGTGTTCGGTCTTTAACAATTTCAGCAGTGGAACAAATAACAGTTCCTGTTTTGGGACTTCCTGGATATTCTGCTCCAGCTTCTCCAACTCCGCGTGGTCCCCGTTGAACTTGCCGCATTAATTCCAGTAAGGCACGTTTCTTATCAGTCTTTACGACACAAACCTTGTGCCGAAAGGTCCATAGATGATCACATAAGGTAATATTAATGCGGTGGATGGTAGCGGGCGCACTGTTGGAGAAACCCGTCTCATCACAGCTGTCCGTTCCGCCGCCGCGCGTACCAGCCGAGGCAGGCGCAGAAACTCACCACTGTCAGGATGGTGCACAGCAGCAGGGCTAAAGTGTCTCCCGCATCGTAAGCCTCCGCCGGGGGAATCAGGGAGAAAAACAACAGCCCGACGACCAACGCTGCGTTTGGAAGTTCAACTTTGGGAGCCATGTTGAGGTTTTCCACTGTTGCTGTTGACTTTCGGGAAGCTGGAGCGCCTGCGTCAAAGTCAGATGACAGCAGCAGAGCGGCTGGACTTCCTGGTGCGCTCAGCCAATTGCAGCGCTGCTTAATGTTCGGCTGATGTATTTTTCCCCTCCTTGTCACACCCTCATCAGACATGATTGCAAAACTCAATTGTTGATTGAATCTTTTTCTCTTGGATGAAATAAAAAAGTCAAACAGATCCAGAATTCCCAAACTCTTGTAGTTATTCTGCAGTTAGTGATTTTGTGACACTGTTCTCCTTATTAGTGATGATTAGGCTGACAGGCTGTCACAGTTTCATGACGCTCCCCTCGGGCTCTGCTATAAAAAACCCGAAACTACTTTGCATCAACAGTTCTTGTCTGAAGCTTGATATTCTCACTGAAGACAAACACGTGTTGACATGCATCAGATACTGCTGTTTGTTGACCAAGGTCAGAAAAAAATGCCCACTGGAACCATATTGCAGAAATTATAAGCTTCCTTCTGGTTTGTAAACTTTCCTGATCCATTCTTACAATTTCACTTTGGACTGCAAATATATTTCATGCCTAACTCTTATCTCCAAGTCCAACCTGGCTGCTTGTTTTGCCTCACTACTCCCCTGATCTCCCGAAACATGTGAAATTGCTTCATATCGGCTGTGTTGCGGTGACTAAACAAGCCAGCATCTCAGCTCATGCTACAAATTGTTTGGCTTGTAAGAACTGTGGGGGGTTGCAGGGTCTATAACCGTCTGTGTGCTCTCCTGAGGCACTCTGCCTGTAATTTAATTAGCGCGCAGAAGCCAAAGTAAAATATTGACCTTGTAGGGCTGCCATACCTCTATAGCTGCCTGCTCTGAATGAGTAGATGAATAGCTCTGTGCACTCTTCTTGCTTTCACATCACACGCTCTCTCACCTGCTCCTGCTGTCTGTTTTGCAGATTGTTTCAAATATACACACACAAACAAACTTTTATGAGTCCTGTCTGATCTCTGTGGCTGCCTTCAGCAGACCACATGGCAATTACAAGCTCATCAAAGAGCATGCTATATAGAACATACACTAATTCATAACCCAACTGCAGCTGCTTTTTGATCTGTTTGTTCCTGTAACATACAATCTGTCTTGAGCAGCAGCATTTTTCCTGGATTTCTCTGATAATTGATCAGTGGGAGGGTTAGAAATGATCCAGAAATTAGTGTGTTTGACCAACAGGCTACAACAAACTCTCCCCAATATATTTTGCATTGTAAGGTGTTGCCCAGGACCAGGAGGCACTGAACTTAACATTGTAAACTATGCAGGAGACTGAAATGATTTTGTACAGTATGTCTCCACGTATCCAATATGAATCCAGTATCTCAAATTATTAGAATATTTTATCTTGGGTTTGAGTAAATTAATGGTCAAACACTATAAATAAAGTGTATCTCTTGGTCTAATTCAGTATACACAACTACAATTATTGAGAAGACTGCTGACTTGACGGTTATCCAGACGCCGAGCATCGATACCCTCCACAAGGAGGGGAAGTCACAGAAGGTCGTTGCTGAAAAGGTTGGTGTCAGTGCATCAAGAGCCACCACGCACAGACAGCTTCAGGAAAGGGGCTAAAACTATCCCATTCCTAATATCAAGCCACTCCTGAACCAGAGGCAATGTCAGAAAGTAAACTTTGCATTTTGTTTGGAAATCAAGTTCCTAGAGTCTAGAGGAAGAGTGGAGGGGCACAAAATACAAGGTGTTTGAAGTCCAGTGTGAAGTTTCTGCAGTCTGTGATGATTTGAGGTGTCATGTCATCTGCTGGTGTTGTTGGCGGTTGTTCCACTGTGTTTTATCAAGTCCAAAGTCAATGCAGCTGTCTACCAGGAGATTTTAGAGCACTTCATGCTTCCATCTGGTGACAAGCTTTAGGAAGATGCTGATTTCCCTTTTCCAGCAGGACCTAGCACCTGTTCACAGTGCCAAAACTACTACCAAACGGTTTGCTGACCATGTTATTACTGTGCTTGACTGGCCAGCCAACTCGCCTGATCTTATCCCCACAGAGAATTTACGGTGTATCATCAAGAGGAAGATGAGAAACATCTGATCCAAAAATATAGACAAGCTGAAGGCCGCTATCAAAGCAACCTGGGCTTCATTAACACCTCAGCAGTGCCACAAGCTGATCGCCTCCACGCCACGCCACACTGATGCAGCATTAGGAGGAAGAAGGAGCCCCAACCAGGTACTGATCATGTAAATGAACATACTTTTCGTAAGTGGGACATTGCCATGTTGTAAATGCTTTTCCTTTTTGATCTCAGGAGCTATTCTAATAATTTCAGATACGGCATTTCTGATTTTTGTGAGCGATTAAACAAAAAAAGGCTTGATATATTTCACTTTACAAGTAATAAATATCGAATAAATAAATTCTGAATTCAATCAGAAAAAAAAAAAAAACTTTTTCGTCCACTTGTGTAAGAAAATATAATAACAGTGTAGATTTTGTGTCTCATATTAACACAGCTTCAATGCTGGCCAGCTTT
Organism: Paratilapia polleni; assembly: GCA_015106735.1. Lineage (NCBI taxonomy): Eukaryota > Metazoa > Chordata > Actinopteri > Cichliformes > Cichlidae > Paratilapia > Paratilapia polleni. The sequence continues at coordinate 1,110 of VUQI01047077.1, read as the reverse complement.
CATGGTGTGCTACTGATTGCAGCATATTATAATATTGTAATTTTAGTTATTGCACTTATTCCTATTGTTGGTCTTATTTTAAAGTGTTGATCATCACAGTAATTTATGCTTCTTAACAAGCTGTATTATTGTATTATTTTATGACTTCACAGAACTGTTTTGTTATAAGTTGTTATTTCATAATCCATTAGCGCACTTTTGGTATTTTATATGTGTAACATTTAGGTTACTTATTTATAACCCCTTTGTCTTGAGTCATTTTGTTTAAGGTGCTCTGAGGACATGTATGTCTGAGAGGACATGGCAAAGTTGAGTTCACATTGTCCTGTTATGTTGGTGATTGTTACAGAAGACTAAACTAAGAAACACTGTAGCCTGCCTTTCACCCAAAGCCCAGACAGTTTGGAGAATGCGACAATACAAGAAATCAGGGTCACAATACTTTATAGTCTTCAGTCTTTAGAGATTCTTTTTATTGAAAACTATAAATTATCTGAAAGTTCAATGATTTACAAACATTTAAAATTTTAATCTGCAGTACTTCTGTCACGACCCCCAGTCCTCCTGGCCTGGCCTGCCTGCTCTCCCTGTCTCTCCTCTTTTGTCCCTGTCTCTCCCCTGTCCAGTGTGTGTGTGTGTGTGTGTATGTGTCTGTTTGTCTTCTGCTTGGTTTTCAGGGCTGGGACCACACCTGGGAGCAGTTAGGTGATGATCGCACCTGTGGCGCATTCGGTCATCACCTGCTGCTCTTCTTAAGGCTGAAGGATTTCCTCAGTCGTCGCCAGATCGTTGCATCAGCTACAGTATCTACTAGTGTAGCTCTAGCTGGCATCCCTCCTGAAATCTAATTTTGTATAACGATTCTGTTCTACATTCAGGCTTCCCTTCGGCACTTGGGACTTCCCTCCGGAGATTGTGGGGAGTCTCCGTGTTCGTGTGTGCATGTGCCCTTGGACTCTTCCGTGGACCCAGCCCCAGAATCCCACAGCCTTCACCTTTTGTAGTTCTCTTGCTCTCGCTTACATTCCCTGTTTATTGCAATAAACCTGCTAATCCTGATTCTGTGTCCTGCGTGTGAGTCCTACCTCAGCCCTCGGACCTGACAACTTC
>VUQI01047076.1:0-10079 GCA_015106735.1 Paratilapia polleni | reverse complement strand
ATGGCTTGTGACCATCCATCTTCCTCTTGATCACATTCCAGAGGTTTTCAATGGGGTTCAGGTCTGGAGATTGGGCTGGCCATGACAAGGTCTTGATCTGGTGGTCCTTCATCCACACCTTGATCGACCTAGCTGTGTGGCATGGAGCATTGTCCTGCTGGAAAAACTAATCCTCAGAGTTGGGGAACATTGTCAGAGCAGAAGGCAGCAAGTTTTCTACCAGGATAACCTTGTACGTGGCCTGATTCATGCGTCCTTTGCAAAGACGAATCTGCCCGACTCCAGCCTTACTGAAGCATCCTCAGATCATCACCGATCCTCCACCAAATTTCACAGTGGGTGCGAGACATTGTGGCTTGTAGGCCTCTCTAGGTCTCCATCTAACCATTAGACGACCAGGTGTTGGACAAAGCTGGAAATTAGACTCATCAGAGAAGATGACTTTACTCCAGTCCGCTATGGTCCAATCCTTATGGTCTTTTGCAAACTTCAGCCTGGCTCTTGGCATGAATCAAGCATGAATATATGTATACATGTATACATACATACACACATACATATATATATCTACTTAGATTTCAGTCAGAAGGGGTCAATATTGGCCAGTTTTGGCCTTTCTCTCATTGTAACTTTACATTTTAGAATTAGAGTTCCCACAGCGTTTTGGAAGAGAAAACTTAAACGTAAATTATGACCAATCAGCTCTTAGCAGAACCTCTTTGCAGTGTATCTGTAGTTTGTGTCAGAAAGCTTTTTCTGGATTGCTTTGATAGTGAAGGAAATCCTTCTTTCTTTAGGATTCATAAAGGTGTTTTTTCTGTAAGTTTGAAGCTGATTCACAGACATTTATTCATAGATATGTGCAAATCACACTCTATTTTAAAATGTGTGTGTCATGTCTCATGTTAAGAATGCCAGAAGGCACCAATGTAATACAAGCACAAAGAGGGAAGTTAGACATTTGGAAAGATCCACTTCATTTGTGTAATTTGGAATGTCAAAGCCACTCATCAGTGTAAATGAGTAAATATGTAAATGTTGCTTTAAGTCAGTCTTGTTATATATGAAAGCTTTTAAGCTTTTTATTTATTATTTTTTGTGTAGAAGCAGGAAGATGAATGTTAGGACCCAAGGTTTCCCAGCAGGAATGCTGGTTTTGTAATGAGATGATCAATGTTATGCACTTAAACTGTCAGGGGCTGATTCTTGTATCTTCAGGTAAGTAATCTGAGCTGCATCTCCACTTGAGATGCATCATGTTAGGATCATTACAAATTGCATGACTGGTGTGTTAGTTGATGAATAGCAGGCTTAATCAGAAATTTGTTCTTATAGCAGCTTTTAATTCCTTATTTAGTTTTTTATTACTTCAGTTTCATGTAGCTGTAAACAGAAATGAAGGCTTGAACTTTACTGTGTTGGTTAGACAGAAGTGTGACATCATTTATTTCCTTTGGACAGGCGTATTATGCTTATTTTTGTTCTTGTAAGACTCATCTAGTTTTCAGAAGTGCTATTGTAGCTCTGTTTTCATTTCCTCATTCAGGTTTCGCAATGACGATAAAGCAAAGACAGAAGAACAGCTGTCACATTCCTCTGATGCTTTCTTATTCCTCCAGTGTGTTGCTTTATTGTTCTCATGTGACCCACGATTATGACCTTTGTTAGCTTTTGTCTGTTATTTTATGCAACTCTCCGGCTAAACCTGATTGCTGTGACTCACTCAAGCGTTATTTTCCTGCTGTGTAACGATCACGTCAGCTTCATAGGTTTACGTGGGAGAAGACTTTAGGTTTTGACCAAAACTCCTGAACTGTTTTTGTATTTCACGATTTTATTTTTAGAGAGAACGAATCCACGAACGCTGCAAGGCGATCTGTCCTAACAAAGACGATGTGGACGCGGTCTCCAGTATCACCACCAACCACGGTATGAATTATTAACCAGCTGCGGCACGACTCCCCCTTCCTGCCTGCATTCTCTTTTCTCCATAAGACGATCAGCAATAGCACACATTGACTTCAGACTCACATACACAGGATGCAGTACATCTATACACTATCACATCCGACCATACCAGCACCACATCTCATTAGCAAACTGATGATTTCAGCATTTTTTTTTTTTTTTTACTGCAGACATTGAGTTTTCTAACAAATACACATTATTTTAGAATTGATGCTTTGTCAGAAACCATTCCTACCCATCTTACAGAAGAAGCTGCAAATTCATTGTTCTTTTTTTGTTCTAAGATTTCAAGTATGTGACCATAGTTTGGTCCTGAGCCTTGGCTCTTTCATACATTTAAGGGATTTTACATTTTAACACACCAATTTTATTATCTTTCTTTTGACTCACTTCTTAAAACATTATTTTATGTGTTTCCTGCACATTTCAGAATATTATCTGATAATCTGTTTTCTCTGGTTTCTTGTCTTTCTATTTTTATTGTTTAGTTTGTATAAAGCACTTTGTAGTGTCAGTCTTGGAATGTAAACTTTATTAATATTACAGTATTTTGCCTTGTTTCATTAGTAATAATTGTGACAAATGCAGACCTTATAATTACAAAAGGATATTCTGAGTCTTAAGCTGCGTACACACGCGTATCGCTTTGAAGCTGACGGCTGGTCGCTTACAGACATTCCAGGCTCCGGTTGTCTAGTTGACCCTCTAATGTATTTACTACTATGTCATATGTCAATCAACTGTATTCTTCTCTCTCATTGGTAGTCCCTTTACTCGCTTGCCTGAAAGTTTATCGCAGGTCCCGCACACTTCACGTCACCAGCAGCTTTTTTTTTTCCCGTAGTCGCTTAAAATCGCCAAATATCATTCACTTTCTATGGTCTCCGGTCGCAACAAATCGCTTTCAGTGTTTACGCAGCTTTAAACACAACTGACTAACTGAATAATGACCGATGACTGATGCAGAGCTTTTGTTGCTTATTCCAGACAAATCCAGAGCTGAGCTGGAGCAAGTCCCAAAGGTAACTATATGAACATGTTGTAGAAAATGAATTTTGTTCATTTTTATTCTCCTCCCAAGTTCCGCTTTAACTTTGTCAGTGTGATCAGTGTTCTCCCATCACTTCAAAATGCAGGATTGATGATTTAGCAGGGCTATCCCAGAACATTTGATTGTGTATGTATTCAGTTTTTAATTTTGGATTCAGATTTTTTTTTTAAACATGGGATCATTATATCCAATAAAAAATATACATAATAAACAGAACTTGAAGATCATAACAACACTAGTAAAACAACACAGACCTAAGACTAGGAGTTATTTTGTGTATTTGTGTGTTATGGCTGTTCAGACTTGAAGGAAATGCCCTTTTCCCCCAAATACACAATGACACCTCTGGATCTAGCTATTTAATGGGCCAGTCAACCCAGATTAACTAGAAATGACTATTTTTCTCAAAATCCTCAGGTGATAAGATATCCATCCAACTGCAGTGGGTGGGAGGGGGCTCAGTTTGTAGTTTACATGACATAAAGAATAGAGCTTACTGGAAAAATGCTGACTGCAACCAAACCTGTTTTAGAAGGTTGTTAAAGTGACTTATGAGTTGTGTTGACCAGAGAGCACTGACAAGTTAATTTTTGAAGTGTGCAGGTTTTCTTAAAGACTAACACAAGCGATGCAGTTTGGGCATTATCAGTTGAATTGATTTGACCTTTTTAATTTTAGGTTCATCGCTTTGTTCAACAAGTGAAGTGAAAACTCTTTGTCCAGATACAGGTTAACTGCAACCTGTCTAATGTATTAATGTACACATGTCAGTGAAACTGTTGTTACAACAGGCTCTCTCCACAGTGACCTTGCTGTTCTAGTGTCTCACTGTGTCTTACATTTGCAGATTTTCATGAAGCCTGACTTTGCTCTTGAGGACCCAGCCACCTTCAACATGGTCCTGCCCTGGTCACACTTTAACAGCGCCGGGGGGAAGAGCAGCAGAGATATGGCTTCCTCCAAACTGCTCCAGGAAAAGGTAAACTCAACAACACACAGAGATCACCCAGAGAAGGCTTTTTTTCTCAAAGTGTAACATTTTCAGTACGTAGAAGCTCAGTGAGGAACTGAAACCCTCCTCTGTAGCTCTCTCTGTGCTTTGATCATCCTGGAGTAAACTCCCACTTGCGGTAAAAGTTTGTTTCATGTAATAATAAACCAAGCTAAGAGTCTCTACTGAGTTTTGGCTTTATTTACAGACCTGCTGCTTCTGCCCCCTGCTGTCTGTGTTGGAATTTTATACACACACACACACACACACACACACACACAGCAACATTGTGTTTGACTCTGGCACTGGCAGTTTTTCTGTCTAAACAAGAAGCAACCATTGGGCAGTCAGAAGCAGTTTCGTTTTGGGTACTTGTAACGTACAGGTAACCATGGGCTGTGCAAAAAAAGAGGGTGATGGCAGCAGATAGCGAGGTGTGTAATAAGGAGATTTAGGTTGAGTAACATGATTAAGCATCTCATAGGTTTGCAGAATCTTTAAATTTACTCTCACAAATGCATTGCAAGTCACAGGCATAATAATAACAATAGTAACAATAATAATATAGTTAGAAGGTTCATTTTGAACACTTATCATGAGTGATCAGAATCATCATTTTTCTGTTAGTGGCAGGTAAAATTTCACTTAAAATATGTGCTTGTCAGTCAGTACTGGAGAGCAGCTAAACCAAGAATCTCCTTTTTCCTCCAGCTGAGTCACTACCTGGACGTGGTGGAGGTGAGCATTGCTCGTCAGATCTCACTGCGTTCCGAAGCTTTTTTCCATGCTATGTCCTCGCAGCACGAGCTGCAGGACCGGCTGCAGGAGACTCAGCAGGCCGTGGCTGTCCTGAGGGGCCGTACAGCTGCCATGGACCGGGTCATGTGCCAGGGGCCTCTCCGGGCCCTCCGCACTGCTCTGACTCGCAACAACTGCGTGAAGCTGCACAACAAGCTGAAGCTGATGGCAGCAGTGCATCAGACGCAGCCCACCGTGCAGCTGCTGCTCTCCACATCCGAGTTTGTCGGAGCGCTGGAACTCATCGCCACCACCAAGGAGGTGCTGCAGCAGGAGCTGCAGGGAATCCACAGCTTCAGGTGAGTGTGTTTACTGGCACAAATTTGTCCAGTAATTTGATGTCTAAAATGTATGCTCTACAAGCAGCTGTATCCTGTTATATAGATACACACAGATGTTAAATCATTTTATGAAACCTTTTTAAGGATCCGTACAGGAAGTACAGCAGCTGTAACCACTGTAACACATGACATGTGAAGCACCACTGAAGTAACTATCTGTCTGTGTTTGCGTCTCTCAGACATCTGGGCTCTCAGCTGTGCGAGCTGGAGAAGCTGATCGATAAGATGATGGTGGAGGACTTCAGTATGTATGCACGCAGTGACCTGAACCGCAGCCTGAGAGACGAGCCGCAGGTCCTGGAGAAGGTCTGAACAATCACCTTTAACACAAGGGGTGTAATGGATCTCAAAATGTTCATGTTTACTTATTACTGAAATACAAAATTATATTTCTGCATCATTTTGAATGTGCTTTTGCTGTTTAGTTTCTGTTGGCTGAAGCAGCGCCTGCACAGGTAGTCAACAGCATTCACAAAGCTGGATAAGTTCAACTCACATCAGCTGTAGAGTCCTTTTAAAATGTATTTTTTCCAGGTGGTTAATTTCTGTGAATATTGTCTGGTGTCAGGTCATGGTTAAATGTGTGAAATGAAATTTAGAAACCCAAGGTTTTGAAAATCTGCAGGGAGCTCATGCTCGCTGATTTGTGAAAGTCATTGTTCTCTGTACATGGAGTCAAAGAGCACAGGGAGAGTGTGCAAAACTTGAGCATGACTAAAGAACCACAGTAGCTACATCAGTGGAAAACATGCCAGGTTACAATCAACCTTTAGGAGGTTGGAAAGTAGATCTGTCTTCCAAAACATACCAGTTCATCTGGATTTATTTTTCCCTTTTTCACTGGCTTTTAATAGTCCATTTAAGCTGCTGGAGGAGAAGATTACATTTTTCCTGCAAGACAGGCTTCACAACACTGATGTGAATTATTGTATATTTAATGAATGCTGTGTCCACCGCAGGTCCACAAACCAAATGCCGTCACACAAAAGGTGGGCCATACAAATTCACACAAACATTCAAATCCCATAAAATCATGTCTGCTGCTGTAATCGGGGTGTTGCTCAGGGACCAATCAAACAAATAATTGTTTATTTAGTGCTTGTTTTAATGTGCTTGGAGTACCAGATGGCTGGGGTTGGCTACTTTAGGGTCAGGTGGTGTTAGGTAGGTCGTCAAGCTCCACACGTCTTTTTGGAACAACTTCTAGTTGTTGATTTTTTCTTTTTTTGGTAGAATTGTGATATTTGCTTGGTATCCAGGCAGTAATAGTACTGTGATATAGCAGTGCATACTTTATAATTATGCACATTTGTATATATGTATATTTCTGTCTGTTGGGAATGCAGTAATACATTTATCTAGTCCTGCTTTATTGTAAAAGTGAAATGTGTATGATTCTTCCTCAAAAATTAACAAAAACTGTTGCCACAGTGGTTTAGTTTCTTCTCCAGAAAGCTTTAGTGTACGTGTCCACTCTTATTATAAGAAACAAGAAAATGCTCATTCTATTGATGTAAAATGTTTTGTGTATTGGTACACTGAACAGTGGTAATCCACACTGAAGCTAAGCAGGAACAGAACCTTTTAATATGGGCTATAATGTGTCATCACAGTTGCTGCCACTTTGCAGACAGACTTTGCTCTTTTTTTAAACTAAACTGGAAAAGAATAATTTAGAAATTTGGGCACAATAGTGTTGTTGGTAGGTACCTACATATTTTGTTTTGTTAGATGACTATAAAGTGCTTATTGAGTAGACCACATACAGTGATTTGTATTTTGTCTGCACCATGTGTTAAGAAAAAAGCTGTTTACAAACGTATTAACACTGAGTAACTTCAGACAACTGCCCCCCTTTATAAGCAGTCTAGACAGACAGTGTTGGTGTTACAAGATGTTTACGAGTTCACCACGAACCTTCGTTCCTTTCCTGACAAGTGCTGTGTACTGAGTGGAAAGCAACGTTAATGTTTAGTATTGTTGAACGTCATTTTTAAAAACATATTTTTTTACCGCAAAATCCTTACTTTCCGGGATTGGCCGTTGGTGGGGAAGATGATGGTCGCAGCTGTGTTTACTGTCTCATTCATGAGCATTCAACATCTCCTGCTGGGCTCTGGGCAAACTGGACGCTCTATTGAGTCACTGTTCCACTGTAGAAAGTGGTATTATATGAGGGTACAGGTCCACCCTGCTTCAACTTCTGTTCATATACATGCAGCACAATACATAAAGATAAAATATGTTAACGTTCTTTTGAGATTTTTTTTTTTTTTTTTGTTAATTTTGGAAAGTTTTTAAAATGTTTTAGAGCAAAAAAATAAATAAAACAACCCACAAATTGTACCCTTTGCAGTTTGTACAGTAAATGTAAATCGGTTTTAAAGTAATGAAAATGGTGGTGGTGAGTCAGTATTATGGTCTGACAAAAGCTGTTATTGAAAGTGTAGACACAGCTGTGTAGCTCTACTCCCATTTAATACTAGTCAATACCATTTTTATTCTTTGAATGTAATTTTTTTTTTATTATTTTTTTTTTTAACTAATGAGAAATATAATTTTTTACTGATTTCCTGCCTGTGATGATGTAAATCTTCAGTCTCATCTTAAATTAATATCAGTTGAGAATTTGTCCACAATTGAAACCCTTTTGTGTAAAACCCTGCTACCTGCAAGTTTGACTTTCACACATCTGACTCAGTGTTTGATAACTCAGTATTTTCTTGTGTGTTTGTGTGTGTATTTTAGGAGCGTCTGCAGTCGCTGGTGTTCGGTCTGCTGCGGCAGCGGAAGCTGGACTTTCTGGATATTTACAGCGATGAGATGATCATAGCTGCTAAGGCAATCGTCACTCAGGTATGACTCCTGACTCTGACTGCTTCAGCATAATTTTTTAAAAAAGTCCAGTCTTTATTTGTTTCATAGGACTGCATTAAATATCCGTGATCCGACACTGAGTTATTATGTAATAGAAACCTGTTTGTGTTTACAGTGTGTGGCAGATAGTGTTGTGCAGATTGAAGAAATTGACACTGAAGTCATTGTTAAGTAAGTTGAAACAATGTGATTAATACCACTGGCTGAATTAAGTCATCTTAGGCAATGCTTAATAAGCACATTCATTCATTCATTAAACAAGACAGAAATACTATAAAAGGATGGAAAATTAATTAAGAGTGCACACTCTCTAGCGCTAGGCGAAATATCAGTCCAAGTTTAACCTTTTGTAAACTGACTTTAACTGTGTGCCTTTGTGTTTCTAAAGGCTAGCTGACCAGATGCGTCTGATGACGTTCCCTCAGTGGTTTGAGCTGCTGAAAAATGTCTTTGAGAGCTTCGTTCTCTTCCTGCAGAGAATTAAGGTTAGTCAAAGCTCTCAGCTCCTGGACCAGAGCTGCTATATTTAGTCTATTAGTCTTGTCATCAAACATTTGATGCAGGGAAAATAATATTCTTCCTGTGTACAAAAAAAACTACAAATAAATTCTTCTAAAAACTATAAAATTCACCAAACTGAATGTAATTGCACCTGTTATTCCCCTTCTATCTGTTTACCAGGGCACTATGAATGTGATCAGAAATGTGGTTCTGGAGGTTCTGGACTCAAACCAGAAGAACCAGCTCCTGGATGAGTCCTGTTCACAGCCATCTGCCCAAGAGGCTTCCCAGGTCCCACCGCTCCTGCAGGGGCAGGGTGAGCTCGCTTACCTCACCCATGAAGGTCTGTTCATCAGTGACGCTTTGAACGAGGCCCAGCAGCAGCAGCAGCAGGCAGCACTGGCAGCCCAAGATCAGAACTCTGCAGCAGGCTGCAGGAGCCAGCAGGGCCGGGTGGAGACTGCCATTAGTGACTCTGGGTCCACAGAAATGTCTGCAAGCAGGGAGCAGAGCTTCATGTATGTCACTCCAAGTTTTTTTTCTTTTTCTTAGTTTTCCTCTTCTTCTGAAAACATAACTATCCTTCTCATTGCAATCTCATTACACCATAGCCTGTGACAGATTGTTTTCGGGTAGTTAAACATCTGGTTAGATAACATCAGTTGGTGTTGCATTTTCCTTCTTGTGTGATTCAGCCAATCTTATTTATTAAAATCGATACCCAATAACAGTAAACTTAGGAATTGGAGTCAAATCTTACAGATTTTACTGAGCTCAGAAGAACCAGTGTGTCTCATCATATCATATTCACCAAAAGGCACAACTTCTAATGTAGCTGTTTTCTGTTGATTCGGTTAAGTTTTTACAGCAGTACTGGATTTCAAACAGTGGTGAAACTGTTACTTTTTGTGACAGCTCGGTTTTGATTGATTATTCATTTTAGTGAAAAAATGTTCTCAGACATAACAGAAATGTCAGGCTTCTGTAATATTACTGAAAGATTACCATAAGGTGGTATGTTTGTCCCCTTTATTTGGCACTTTTCTTAAATTAACATTTTGAAAAATCCTATAACCTGCTTCAATTCTCTATTAAATGTAAACATTTCTATTCAAACAACATTTTAAAATTTTAAGTGTTGTTGTACAAGATGAAGTACAAAAATTGCTTCACTAAATGTGAGATTGACTGAGAGGGATTATAGTTATTAAACCTGTATTTATTCGAATTCTGTGTTGCAGGTGAAGCTTTTCTTCAATCTGTTAACAGTGAGTGTGTTTGTGTTCAGGTCCGGTGAGAACATGATGCCCACTGACCTTGAGCTGAACCGTGTGATGAACAGCATCCAGGAGCTGCTGTACACCGCCTCTGACATCAGCCATGACCGCTGCGTCAAAGTCCTCACAGCCAGAGCTAAGGTATGATGCACAGGACTCTTACACCTTTCCTTTTTTTTTTTTTTTTTTTTTTTTTTTTTTTTTTTTTGTTGGGTGTTTTTTTTTTTTTTTTTTTTTGTTTGTTTGTTTGTTTTTGCTTCTGTTAGATGGAGCCT